>PJAB01001256.1:0-15925 GCA_002887195.1 Chrysochromulina parva
CGAACGGGCCGACCCGAGCGCGTCTGAAGCCGCCAGGGAGCCCGGCAGCGTCGCTCCGGGCCCGCCCCTTAGAGAAAAAAAGGGTCGCTAGAACTCTACGGGACCTGATCAGAATTTTCATTTTCACGAGGTGTCCCGGGAATGGCGAACGTACGTTTCACTTTCGCTCCCCGCGCGCCGCACGCGCCCGCCCGACCGGTCGCCGCACATCCGGTTAACCACGCCCGACGCCTGCACGGCATCGTAACATCCGATCTGACCGACAGGACCACGCCGCGCGCGCCCCGCGCCATGTGCGCATGAAATCAATCGCATAAAGTGCGCAACCTGATTGTTGATACCTGTCCGTACCGCACCTGTCATTCTTTTTGCCAGCGCCTTGTCCTTCCTCAAACCTCAATGAAATTTAGAAGTAAACTCCTGTCGCTTCGGCCCTCGCGCTCGCAAGATGCCGACGAGCCACTCAAAGCCCTGCTCGATGCCTTCTTGGCGCACGACGCCGAGCTGTGGGGGCTGAGCGCTCGAGATGGCGCTCGTCCCTTGCAGCCGCCACGGCCGGTCGTTAACGCTCAGCAGGCCGAGCGCGCCCAGGTGTACGCTCGGCGCGATCGCGTGCTCAGTGCCCTGTTTGGGCGAGACGACGAGCAGCGGCAGCTCGCGCAATTCGGGACACTCGAGCAGCTTGGCCAACGCACTCGCGTCGGCGTGTTCGGCAGAGGCGGTGCGATGCACACGCGGCAGATGGCGCCCTAGCACGCGGTCCCAGACCATGTGCCACTCGGGCGGCGCAGCACTGGCCGGACAGGTAGACGCGACGTACACGACGGCATCGAATTGCGGCAGCTTCCAGCTCACGTAACGAGCGGCTGAGGCGACGTCGGCTCCGCTTAGATGTAGACGCGGCGATGCATCCTCGACCCTCTCGCCGAAGAAGTGGATTGGGAGCTCGTCGATCTGCAGCTCTGCGCCACAGACATTCACACGCAGGTCGCGGTTGCCCAAATCGGTGGCGAGATCGGTGGTGGTCGGCGGCCACGGCTGCGGGTCGCGGTCGAGCATGGCCGACGGAGCATGTCCGACGAGCACGTGGCCGACGGACGTCCTTGCGAGCATGCTCAAGACGGCCGTCTTGCCCGCACCGCGCAGACCAGTGATCAGAACGCAGAAGCGACGCGGTGCGAGCGCGTCGAGCATCGCCGACACACCTGCGAAGGCCGAGGATGAGCTATACATCCTCCATGGGCTCGCCCAGCTGCTGGTGGATGCACTATACAGCCAAGCGCTGAGGCCGCTGCTCTGCGATCGCGCTGCGGCGGCCCTGCGGACGGCGGCGACCTCAGCTTGCCCGTCGAGCCACGCCCTATGCCGCCCGTGGGTGCGCTCTCGCTCGCGCAGTATCGATATGCACGCAACAAATTCCTCCCTCTGGAGTTTGTCCTTCCATAGCATGTTTCGGCATCGTCGCTCGGCGTCACGGAAGGCTCTGCACACCACGGGGAAGGTCAGCTGTGCCTCGGGCGCGGCGGCTTTTAATGTGATAGCGACGAGGTCGGTGGTGTCGAGGAACGCCGCGAATGATTCGTGCGACATTTGACGAAAACGTTGTGCGCTAAAGTACCGGGAACAGTAGGCACTAATGTGCAAGCCGGGCTGGAGAGGGAGAGTGGCGTTCGTCCACGCGGTGCATCCAAACCCGTAATGGTCAATTTCATCAAGGCCACGTGGAATTTTGATGAATTGCCGAAACCGGCAGAGTTCAGTGGCGGCGTAGACGCTCTCAGCCGCCGACGGTCCTCGTGACATCAGTCATTCCATCCGTCGACGTGCGCATCGTCGCGGCGGGTCTTGCAGCCGCAGCCGCCGCTTACATTTACGTGCGAAAAATGGCTCTGGGTCGCATCGCCGTTCGATCTCTTTTCCCTGCCGTGAAGCAGAGCCTCCGGTCGGGCTCATCATGGGCCGCAGTGCCTATGGGACCTCCAGACGCGATCCTCGGGCTCGTCGAGGCATTCAAGGCCGACACCGATCCGCGCAAGGTCAATCTGTCCGTGGGCGCGTATCGCGACGGCGAAGGAAAGCCGTGGGTGCTGCCGTCGGTGCGTAAGGCGGAGGAGCGTGTGATGGCCAAGATGATGGACAAGGAGTACCTGCCCATCGTGGGCGACATGGCGTTTGTCGACTGCGCGCGCAAGTTTGCACTCGGCAAGGAGTCCAAAGCACTGGCCGAGAAGCGCGTCGCGAGCGTGCAGACGCTCTCGGGTACAGGCTCGTGCCGCGTGATTGGCGACTTTTACGCCAGGTTCTTAGGCAAGGGTGCGGCCATGTACCTGCCCGCGCCGTCGTGGGGCAACCACGCCAACATCTTCAAAGATTCGGGCCTCGAGATCAAGACGTACCGGTACTGGAATAAGCAGACCAACGGTCTTGACCTCGATGGCATGCTCGCTGATCTGCAGGCGGCGCCCGACGGCTCGGCCGTCCTCTTGCATGCGTGCGCGCACAACCCGACCGGAGTCGACCCGACGCCCGAGCAGTGGAAGACGATCTGCAAGGCGCTCAAGGCACGCCCTGGCCTCTCGCTCTTCTTCGACTCGGCCTACCAGGGCTTCGCCTCGGGCGACGCCGAGGCGGACTCCTTCGCCGTACGCTACTTCGTCTCTGAAGGCGTACCAATTGCCCTCGCCCAATCCTTTGCCAAAAACTTTGGGCTGTACGGCGAGCGCGTGGGCTCGCTGAACGTGGTGTGCGAGACTGCTGAAGAGGCAGAGCGCGTCCTCTCGCAGCTCAAGATCATCATCCGCCCCATGTATTCCAATCCCCCGGCCCACGGTGCTCGCATCGTCGGCACGGTGCTCAGCGACCCGGCCCTCGAGACCCAGTGGCGCTCCGAGTGCAAGATGATGGCCGACCGCATCATCGCAATGCGCACCGCACTCCACAGCGAGGTGCTCAAGGCGGGCTCCAAAAAGGACTGGTCGCACATCACATCCCAAATTGGTATGTTCTGCTTCACAGGCCTCAAGCCCGATCAAGTCGCTCGTATGACCAACGAGTTCCACATTTACCTGACCAAGGACGGGCGCATCTCCATGGCCGGTCTCAACAGCAAAAATGTCGCGTACGTCGCCTCAGCGATGCATGAGTGCACCAAGTGAGGACGGGGGGCGTATCGTTCTGATGCAGGGCGGCGACCGTCGCTCTGGAGCCTGTTCGGAAGCGAAAGAAAACGCTGAGCGCCTGCCCGACGATATGCGCGTGATGATGATGATACGGTCAACGCACATGGAGCATGGCACTATTGCGTTTACTCGGAACTGGGGGTGATCTCGTCAATTTAAATCTTGCCGCGCCCCGCGGGGCATGGCCGCATGCGTCGGGCGCATATGCGCGGCCACGGGGGGCCGTGGGCCGGCGCGGGGGCGTCATCTGGCGCTCCGTTCGGGCGTCGTGTCCACACACTCAGTATGAGTCGCGCGTCCCCCGCCCTTTTTCTGGTTTGCGGTAGCTTCGAAACGTGGTTTGTCCACCCTGAGGGTCACACGCCTCGCGCGCCGGTGCGAGTCCGGAAAGAGCGTCCCGGGCCACGACTCTCGCGCCGTGGTTCATGCGACGGACCGTCGACCGAGGACGGTGGTCGGTGCGGACGGTGGCGCGGTCCGTCCGCGGGCGCGGGGCCGGACGACTCGACATATATAGTATCCGGCTTATCGCCCGATCCGCGACGGCATCGCCGATGTGGCGCGGATGCGCTCGGGGGTCGGGTTGCTTTTCATAGATGGATAGATCTGCACTTAAAGCAAGGAGCGAACCGAACGCAACCATTACGTACAACGATCAACCGGATACACCGGGTTACAACGTGCGGACCGAGAGAGCCGCCGCGCGGCGGCTCTCTCCTCCCTGGCGTGTTATACTTACTTACTTACTGCTTTCTGCTCTCTCCTCCTCTATTCGAGGCCCTCTAATGCCCCACCTTGGGCTTCGCCATCACCGCGGCCGTGCTCCTCGTCGTCTGCGGCGATTCTCTGGCTCTGCTCGGCCATCCGCGCCTCGTACTGCCGGGCGCGCACCGCGGTGTACGCAGCACCGGGGGAGGTGAAGAAGATGTTCGTGCCGTATCTCGACGGCTGGGGCGCATCCGCCGCGGGTGTGGTGCCTACATTGGGACGAGAATCCCCAGACGCCGCGGCGGCTGCGGTGGTCGCTGTCGTGCGCGCCGCAATCGAGCGAGCCACCGCGTTGCGCGCGGCAGACACGCGCCGGCGCATCTCCGCGTGCAGCGCGAGGCCCGAGATGAAGCCGCCGCCGCCCATGCTCGGGAGGATAGGTGGTCGGTACGGCGTGAGTCCGGTCGGTGCGACGGAGCGGCAGAGCGGGCAGGCGCGCGGGTGCGAGGGCGAGGCCGTATGCTCCTTGTGCTTCTGCAGGCACTCCTTGTGGAACAATTGGTGGCAGCACTGCGTCTGGAAGCGCCCGCCGCGCCGACCTTTGCGGATGGGCGAGAGGCAGATGCTGCACGCCACCGGTGACGAGGCTGTCGAGGGCGCTGAGCTGCCCGGTGTGTCGCGAGGTGATGCTGTCTCCGAGCCGGGCGAGAAGATGCTTCGCCGGGCGGGAGTCGCCGTGCTGGTGCGGTTCCGATGCGGCGTGGAGCTCGTGGCCATCGGAATAGGTGATTGAACTGGACTCGGCTGCGTCGGAATCACGTGTACAGAGAGCTGACGGAATGCGTTCAGCAGCCCAGTTGTTGCGTCGCGTGATGGCGGCGGCGGAGGAGGTAGATCAGACGGTTCACCGAGGACGGCTGATGATGGTGGAGGCACGGGAGGCGGCAGAGGCGGCGCTTCAGGCTTGTTCATGGGGTCCACCAGCGAAGACGATTGTGGAGCTCGGTTCTCGATGTCCTCGTGCATGAGTGTCGGCATTGGAGCGTTTGAAGGAGATCGAGATGGGCGGGAACCAGCGAAAAAGAGAGCCATTTCATATACTTCTTATCATTTTCACTCGTGCTGATGGAAGAGGTGCGCAAATTATGATGACGTTTCATTAAAACTTGTTCGCCGCTCGAGGCCATCAAGTTCTGTGACCGCGATCGCGGCGCTGTCGCACACGCAAACGAGACATGGAATCGGCTGACTGGCCAGCACCACTGCAAAAGATTTTCGAAGCCGCACTACAAGCGACGCGCACCCTCCCGCCGAACGAACGCTGGGATGCTGTCGCCGAGCGTGTTCCCGGCAAGAGCAAGGGTGAATGCCTGCATCGTTACAAGGCCATCCTCACGGCGCTCAAGGCCAAAAAGGAGGCGTCAGCCGGTGGCAACGGCAGCCCACCTTCCGATGCGGCGCCTGACCAAGCCGGTCCGCCGGCCTCGCTGCGCTCGCCGATAGGCCGTGCACCTGGTGGTCCACGGAGCAACAGGGGTCAGGCTGCAGCGGCGGCCGAGGGCGGTGAGGATGGCCACGTGCCGTCGTCGCCATCGGTTCGCGCGTCTGGCCGTGGCGGTGACGGCGGCATCGTCGAGGGGGCTGGAGAGGAGGGTGGCGGACGCCGTGGCAAGGGCAAAGGCAAAGGCAAGGGTGGCGACATCGACAGCGGCGGCGGCGGCGGCGGCGGTGGCGGCGGCGGCTCGCCGGTCGCAACTGCCGAGGGCGACAGCGCGGGCAGCGGCGTGGGCAGCCCCGCCAAGGGAATCCGACGCGGCGGGCGCCCCGCCAAGGCCGGCGGCGAGGCACTCGAAAAGGGAGCGAGTTCGGAGGGAGGTGCCGAGGCGACCCCAAACCCTAAAAAGGGAGTGAGTTCGGAGGGAGGTGCGGTCCCGCTCCCTCCGGAGACGACCGAGGCGGAGGCAGCTGAGGGCGGCGGTGGCGGCAGCAAGGGCGGCCGCCCGCGCGGCGGACGGAGTGGCAAGGGGAGCGTCGGCGCCGTCGGCATCGCCGAGGCCGACAAGACAGCCGAGGCCGAGGCAGCCTGCCACAGCGCTGTGGAAGGGGAGAGCCCCGATGGCAGCGGGCGCGGCCGCCGTCGTAGCGGGCGCAAGGCCAGCGGCAGCGGCGGTGGTGGCGCCGAGGGCGGTGGTGGCGAGGGCGGCGCAGCGACGGTGGCGAGCCCGCGCGAGGGCGCCGAGGGCGATCCCAAGGGCGGCGCGCGCGGTCCCAAGGGTGGTGCCGAGGGTAGCGTCGTGGCGGCACGCGTCGTGTCGGGCGTTTCCCAAGCCGCGAGCGAGGGCGCCCCTCCTTCCAAGGGCGAGGGGCGTGGTAGCAAGGGGAGCAAGGGCGAAGGGCGCAGCCCTACCAAGGGCGGAGGGCGTGGCACTGGCAAGGGCGGTGTCGGCAACGTCGCACCCGATACCGAAGGCGCCGGCGGTGATGGCAGAGGCGGCGATGGCGGCGGCGGAGGAGGAGGGGGCGGAGGGGGCGATACGGGTGCGGTGGCCGAGGCGGACGATGCAGGCGGCGAGGGCGGCGGCGAGGGCAGCGGCGAGGGCAGCCCCCGCAAGCGGCGGGAACGGACTCGGCGCAAACAGGGCGCTCCAGGCGAGGCAGCTGGGCAAGAGATGGCCGAGGACGAGGGCGCTGTTGTGGGCGCTGGCCACCTCCGGCCACATCGACGTCACCTCAGGGATGTGGCCGAGGGCGAGGGCGCGACGACGTCACCTCAGTTGCTCACTCCAGCCGCTGCGGAGACGACGACGGCCGAGGTCCCGGCGGCGGCGGAGTTGTCCAATGGCGGACGTTCGGAGCGGCGGCAGGCCAAAGGCAAAGGTGAGGGTGCCGCCCCTCGCCCCGCCAAGGGCGAGGGGCGGGGGGAGCGCGGCAAGGGCCGCGGAAAGGGCGACAGCTTCAGCAGAGAGGTCTCAGAGGGCGCCGCTGTGGTGGCCGCAGCGGGTGCCACCGAGAAAACCACCGAGAATGAGTCCGAAACGGCTGCGGCGGCCACTGGCGGTGGCAAGGGCAGCGCACCTTTAGGGAAGCAATGGTGGCGTCGGCTGACGACGACGGACCCGATCACCTTAGAACCGCTCCGGATGCTCCGGCAACCGCCCTTTCGGCTGCCTCCCGACCTGAGCCTCACGCACGAGACCGAGAGTGACTACTATGACCCTCGACCCCTCGCCACCTACCTGATCTCGACGGGCCGTTTCGAGCATCCCTTTTCGAGACGCGAGCTCCTCGAGACGGAGTGCGCGGCGCTCGACGAGCACTTGACCAAGCACAGGCTCGGAGGCGCCGACGTGCTGTACGCCTATCGCCATCGAGAGGAATATAAGAAGGCGGCGCCTCTCCCCAACGTCGCCGACATCCGCGCCACGGCCACTGCTTTACTGGAATCGCTGTATGCGAACTCGCGCTACGGCGCACGCGCCGCCAGCGGCGCGAGCAGCGGCGCGAGCAGTGTCGCGGCAGGCGGCATGTCGGCGGGCGGCGCGGCGCGCGCGTCCACAGGTGTGCCCCAGCCGCTCCTGCCGGGCGCACTGCTCGCGCATCCAGTGATGCAGTCAGCGAGTGGTGGGCTGACCATGGTCGATGACGACCTCCTACCCGCCCACGCGACAGGCCGCAACGCGCGCGGCGAGTGGGCAGCCGCCGCAGGCACCCACGCTGTCTTGACGTTGCCGAGTGTCAACCCTTTCCCCTCACTGCCTCAGCCCGCGCCGCGCCCGGCCGCCCCGGTGCTATCAGGCGCGATCCTGCCCCCGATGAGCAGCAGCCTCAACGCCGTGCTCGCCGCCGTAGAGCCCACGACGGCGCGCCCCCCCGCGCCCGCAGCGACGCCGTCGGCGGCCGGTGGCGAGGGCAGCGGCCACCGTCTCGCCGCCTTCGCAGCGGCCATCGGACGTGACCCCAACGACCCGTCGAGCTTCGCGACAGGTACGTCCATGGGCTTCAGTGTCGAGTCACTCGCGGTCGCCAAGGCACAGCCGGCGTGGGTCCGCCAGGTAGACGAGCTCCTGAGCGCCTTCTGCCGCGGCGACGCGCGGCGTGAGAGCCTGCCTGCGATGACGAAGCAGCAGCGCGGCGTGGTTCACGAAATGGCCAAGGCCTACAACATCTCGACGCAGTCGTATGACAACGAGCCTCGCCGCCACGTAGACCTCTTCCGCACGCCGACGACGCTCCTGTCGGCGGGGCGCGTGGCCGAGAGCCTGATCACACAGGCCACCTCGGGCGCTCCACACGCCAGCGGCCCGTCGGGCGCCGCCGCGGGCTATGGATTCGGAGGGGGGCCTGCCGAGTACTGCATCGACCTGGTCGACGTGCAGTGCTCGCAGGCGGCGATGGCGACGACGCTGCGCGCGCTCTCGGGCGACTATTCTGTTCGCCTCGGGCCGCCCCCGCCGGACGGCTCCGCGCCCAAGGTGACGCTTGCCTTTGAGGCGCTCGGCGCAGCGCGCGCAGCCCTCGACGCTCTCGGTGGCGGCATGCGCGGCTCCTTTAGGGTCGTGCCGCCACCGTGGGCCACAAACAAGAAGCCAGCGCACAACACAGCGCTCGCGGCCGGCGGCGGATCGCTCAACACAGCGCCGGGCTTGCCACCTGGCCTTGCGTCGCTGCCACCCGCGCTGCCGCCGCCGCCCCAGGCCTCTGTGCCGCTTCCCCCTGCTATCCTCGAGGTGGCGGCGCTCGGCTTCACGCCGGACCAGGCCGCCTTTGCGCTGCAATCGACTGGTGGCCACGTGGCACAAGCCATCGAGCTCTTGATCGCCCAGGGCGGCGCCGATTCGTTCACACCCAAAGGCGGAGGGCTGCCGCCGCCAAAGGGACTGCCACCGCCAGGGGGGGGGCTGCCACCTCCCGGGGGGGGACTGCCACCTCCCGGGGGGGGGCTGCCACCTCCCGGTGGGAGGCTGCCACCGCCTGGGATTGGGGGGCTGCCACCGCCGGGGATTGGGGGGCTACCTCCGCCGGGGATTGGTGGAGCCCCCCCGCCTCCCGGAACGGGGCTGCCTCCCCCCGCTCGCCTGCCGCCTCCGGGCATAGGCGGAGGGCTCCCTCCTCCCCCGGGGAAGACGGCCGCGGCCGAAGGTGAAAGCAGCCCGGGACCCGGGGGCGCCATTTCTCCCGCCAAGGCGGGTGGCGCCGCCGCCTCGCCGCGCTCGTGGGACAGCCTTCGTCGCGACGACGCGCCCGATTCGCCGCCACTCAGACAAGGCTGGCGCGAGCTTCCTAATAAGGGAGGAAGCGGCGGCGCCGCCGAGGAGCGCCGGCGCGCCGAACCTCACAGCGGCGGCGAGACGCGCGCGAGCGTCGAGGGCCGCAGCGGCGCCGGTGCCCGCGACGGCGCCACGGAGCTCGACGCTCCCGTGCCTTCTCCGTTGTCGAGCAAGAAGCGCGAGCAGCCCGCTGCCGCTGAGAGCGCCAGCGCCGCCGCAGCCGACGGCAGCAACACGTCACTCGACCGCGCGCTCGGCGGCGCTCCAACTGACCACACCCTAGTGACTGAGCTTCAGGCCCTCGGTTACCCTCTGCTCGCCTGCCGCACGGCGGCGCGCGTGGTCACTTCCGAGCACAAGGATGCTGGCCGCGCTGCGTGGCTCGAGGCTGGCAAAGCTTGGCTTCAAGACAAGGTGGATAAGGGCGAGCTCAAGGCGCCGATGCCCAAGACGGCGCCCGTACCCGCGCCCGCGCCGCCCGCACCCACGGCGGCCGAGGTGGCAAAGGCGCGGCGCATGGCGGCGCACACGGCCGCAGAGAAACTGAAGGCGGAGAAGCCGTCGAATAGGCCCGCGGCGAATGCTTTCGCCCTGTTGCTGAACGAAGACGAGAACGCGGATGACGACGATGAGGACGATGAGGAGGACGACGAGGAGGACGACGACGAGGACAACGACAAAGAGAAGTAGAGGGAGAGGTCGCCTTTGTGACGCCTTTGGGACATGCATAGCCTGCCGACTGACCGTCTGCAAAAAGAGGCGTGCTGCGCTTGATGGCGAGAGGTGCTTTGATTTGAGTGGCTGATTAGACCGCAAGGCAGCGCACGCCGACCGAAGACTAGGCCCCCGAGGTCCATCGCCGTCTCATACACTGCGTGCATCAAGATGGCGAGAGAGAGTACATGATGCAGGATGGTGCTTCTGCTTGGGTTCTTCTTCCGATGTCGAGATGCCGCGCCGCTGTGTGTCGTCACCGGCGGACGACCGGACTCGAGGACTGACAAACTGACATGTGAAACGACGTACTAGGCGCGGCCGGATGTTGTTCGTGCATAGTGTTTCGCTTTCCATACGATATTAATATCCGTGGTGTGAAAACTGTGTTTTGGTAGGTGTGCGTGCTTGCTTGCTTTGCTTGAGAAGAAACTTAATTAAAAACGTCCAGACTAACTTGCGGGCAGAAAACTTGTCGGTAGTGTCCTCCGACGGGGCCGTGCTTCCGAGACAAGGAGAACAAGAAGCGCCATGTACACGCTCCAAGTGCCAGGTGACTACGGATATGTCGCGCTCGCCGTCGGAGTCGGAAGCTTTGTCGTGACGACCATGATGGGTATTCCTGTGATGAAGGCGCGAAAGAAGAATGACGTGCAGTACCCCAATCTGTACGCCACACCGGGTTATCACAAGGAGGCTGATGCGTTCAACCGCGTGCAGCGTGGCCACCAGAATATGTTTGAGAGCCTTTCGTCTATGCAGACTATGTCCCTTCTCGGAGGCCTGAAGCACCCCAAGGTGGCGGCGGTCGGCTTCTGCCTCTACCTTGCCGGCTGCTACTTCTACATGGTGGGCTACTCGGACATGTCGCTCGACGTGAAGACGGCGCGGTACAAGAGGGGCGGAGGGCTCAAGTGGCTTGGTATCCTCGCTTGCATGTATACGAGCACCTCTCTCGCGGGATCGATGCTGCGCTGGTGGTGAGCTTTCATGCAGCAGGTCATCAGGCATGTCGGGAACGAGTTGTTGACGCACGCCTCGTCGGCTCGAAAGCGTAGGCGAAATTGACGAAGTCGCAGTCGCGTCACGCCCGGCGGACCGGTTGGCTGGGAGGGGAGGCCGGAGTTGCTGTGTTGATGTGTACCGGCACTGTAGGCGCGTAGATCTCGCGATGTCGAGCGCGAGTACAGTGACAACGTACCGGTACTTGTGTGAACCAGGGTGCGGAGCCGTCCGTTGAGACTGTGGTGTGGAGAGCGCGCGCGGGGGACGCGACGAAACTGACCACCTGTTGCACCTGTTTCTGTGCGTGCTTGCTTGCTTTCGCTAGTTTCTGTGTCACGCCAACGAAATTCCTCAAGGATGGGGAAGGCGTCCACGTGCTTGGCCGACTTCCACGCATTCGTCACTGCACAGCCGTCGGCATGCGCGCTCGTGCACCACGACCGAGATGCAGGTTCGTCGATTCAGCTGACGTATCGTGATCTTGCCGATATGGCTGTCGCCGCTGGGCTGGGTCTTCATGAGGCGGGCCTGCACCGAGGCTGTCCGATCGTGAGCTTTTGCGACGAATCTCCCGCAGTCGTCATAGCCTTTCTCGGCATCGCGTCGGCCGGTGGTGTCGTGGTTCCGATTGATCCCGCTGCACCCGAGGCGAGGCTCCAGTCCATGATTGCCGACTGCGGCGCACGATTGGCGCTGTGCGTGTGTGAATGGAAGGAGGCCCTCGAATCCAAGGTCTGTGGCCACGAGGAGCGGCTACATCTGGTGACGCTGGAGGCGGCGATGCGTGCGGGTCGCATGCGTATGTGCCACGAATCATCCATGCTTCCGTTGCCACAGCCCGACGACCATTTGCATCTCATCTACACGTCAGGTAGCACTGGCAGGCCAAAGGCGGTGCTTGTGACGCACGGAGCCATGCACGCCTACGCCCGAGCCAAGAGCAACACGCATGGGATTCAGCCTGCGCTCTCTGGCGCATACGCCAGCGCGTGCGCCTCGCGTGTGCTCCTCGCATCTGCCCACACGTGGGATCCATGTATCGGTGACACGCTCTCGACGCTGGCCGCTGGGGCGACGCTGTGCACGGCGCCTCGTGCACAGCTGTTGCAGGCGTTTGGCGGGACGATGCAGGCCTTACGAGTGACGCACGTGTGTGCGACGCCCTCGCTCTGGTCGCTGCTCTCGCTGGCCCCGTCGCAGCTCCCGTCCCTCCAGTTCGTCGCTCTAGGCGGCGAGGCGCTGCCTTTTGCTCTAGTCGCACCCTGGCTCGCACACAGCGCGAGCGCCGCCACCGGTCTACCAAGTGGGTTGCCCGTGATCGCCAACACATATGGGGTGACGGAGGTGACCGTGTACCAGACGATCGGGGCATGCGCCACGGCCGAGGCGCGCGGCACAGCGAGTGCAGGCTGGCCGTTTGCGAGCGTCGACCTGGCACTTGACACGGCGCTTGACACGGGCAGATCTGGTGGCGAGATCTTGCTTGCGGGGGAGCAGATGGCTGTGGGCTATCACGGTCGACCTGAGTTGACTGCCGAACGTTTCGTGTGGCTCGGCAGCGAGGATGTCAGGCTGTGGCTGCTGCAACGGCGGCGAGTGGATACTATTGAGACGGCAGATGGCAGCAGCGGCAGCGGCAGCGGCAGCGGCAGCGGCAGAGGCAGAGGCAGCAGCAGCGGCAGCGGCAGCGGCAGCAGCCCCCTCCAGACCCGCCGTCTCTGGTTTCGCACCGGCGACCTCGGCGTGTGGGAGGGAGAGGGCTCTGGGCTGCGGGTCCTGGGCCGCATCGACGCGCAGATCAAGTTGCGCGGCATCCGGGTGGAACTGGGCGAGATTGAGGCGGTCGCACGACAGAGCTCGGTCATCACCGGTGCCGCCGCCACCGTGATTGATGATCAGCTCATTCTCTTCGTGGTGCCTGCGACGGACGAGCTCAGTCTTGCCACGTTCCATGAGGCTGGCGCTGACGTGGCGGTGCGCCTGCAGCTTCGCAAGTGGCTGCCACCATCCCTGCAGCCCACCCGCCTGGTCGCGATCGAGAGATTGCCGCTCACGGCCGGCGGCAAGCTGCTTCGATCCAGCCTGCCGTCGCCACCGCCGCCGATTGCGTCGCCGACTGCTCGCGGCACGTCCGCAATCGACGATCCCGCCAAACCCGAAGAGGCTCTGCGCGGCGCGACCGAACTCGCAGTAGCCAAGGCATGGGCAGAGACTCTTCCACACGGCGTTCCCGCCATCGGGCCGCACTCAAACTTTTGGGAGCTCGGCGGCACCTCGCTGATTGCGGTCAAGATGCTCGACAAGCTCCGGCGCTACCTTGACGCATCGAGCGCTGGAGGCACAGATGCCTTCGAGCGTGGCAACCAGCGCTTCGCCACGCGGCTATGCGGCCTCTATCGCAAGCCGCAGCTGCGTGACTATTGCGTGTGGCTCCAGTGGGCAGCCCTGCCCGCACCTGCGGCTTTGTCCTCCGACACGACGGCAGATGCGATACGCTCCTTTGAACGCCTCGGAGAGTTTCAAGCTGCTGCAGACGATCCGGCGGGAGTGCTCAGGGACAGCGACGGCGCGTTATTCGCGGCGGGCGACCTCGCATTCCCTGAGAGCGCAGAGATGGCCCATGCCGCGACGGCGGTGCTCTCCTTCGCGGCGCAGCTCGGTGGGAGGAGGTTGGTGAGCGAGCTGCTTGCCGCCAATGCCGATCCCGACGCCGGCAATAGCCGTACGAGGAGACAACCGACGCCTCTGATGCACGCGGCGAGTCGGCACGAGTGCGACTTCGCCCATGGTCCTCAGGTCGTCGCAACGTTGCTTGCAGCGGGTGCTCGCGTGAACGCGGCGACGCGCACGCAGGCTACGGCATTGCACCGTGCGGCCGCTGGCGGGTGCGCCGCGTCGCTCGCACTGCTCCTGCGAAGTGAGGAGTGCGCCCGGGACGCTCGCGACTTGAACAAATGGTCAGCGCTCTTCCATGCCGCGTGGGCGGGTGCGACGGCGTGCGTGCAGCTGCTGCTCGCGTGCGACGCGCCTGTAAATGAGATTGACCGTTGGAGGCGCTCGCCGCTGTGCTGGGCGTGCGCGGCCGGTCACGTCGATGTGGTCCGGTGCCTCCTGGGCGCCAATGCTGACGCATGTGGACCAAGTAAGCCACAAAAGGCCCACCTGGAGCGCTTCTCGCAGATGGAATGGAGCACGCCCCTTCACCTGGCGTTGCATGAGTGGTGCCGGCGCCGCCCAGGGGCTTTCGCCGCAGCCACGAGCGAGGAGGAGGAGTGCCGCGCGGCCTTGGCGACGCAGGAGCCAGCTGAGGCAGCGCCGACAGAGGGTGACGCGACAGAGATGATGTCCGAGATGATGCCCAAGAGCCTCGAGCTCATACAGCTGCTGCTCGATGCCGGCGCGAACCCTACCGCGCCAGACCAGAATGGCCTGACGCCCATCGAGCTCGTGCGGCAGCGGGCGGTGACCAAGGATGCTGAGCTGGCAGTTGCACTGATCGAAGAAAGCGCCGCGCGTGCAGCAGCGCGTGGCCACCGAAGCTCGAGGACGGCGCAGGAGCATGGGACCACCGGTGCCGATGACCGCGAGTGCGACCCGCTCAAAACTCGCAAGGCAGCGAGCATCTTTCTGGAATGGGATGCAAGCCGCGTACACGTAAGGCGTTGCCAGTGGCCACCGGGTTCCAAAACAGCAGAAGAGCGCATTGCGCACTGGGTCTGGCCGCCGTTTTCAACTCCAATGTGGGGGCATCACGCCCGTAGTCTTATTAGTGCGAGCAGGTAAGAGAGTCGTGCAGGCGCGCCGAGTCCCGGAAATGTATAAAAATGTAATCGCCGCAACGCGGGCCGCAGTTTGAGTTTAGACGGTAGCGAGTAGGGACCTAGGGACCAGGACTACGTAGAAGCTTAGTAGAAGCTAGATGCGACGCCGCTTACAGGCTGTGGTTACCGGGAGTTTTACTTTTACTTAACCGTTTCAAACGGAAACGCGGCGTTTAATCGACCGAACGAAACCGCTGCTCTGTCGTGTTAGTCTCAACGGTCTGATCGAGCCGTACGTACTTACATGCCGATGCCGGGACGTAGCCAAACCGCTCAATCAAGGGCGCGCAGCGTCACATGCAGCGATTCCTGCTCGAGCCATGCATACCTTCCTGGAAAGAGCGCATCAACAGCAGCGCGAAAGCCTTGGAGCACGGTCTGTAGCTGCGTGACCCTTTGCAGGCAATAGTCCCCGTCTGGTTCGAGGGAGTAATTCCCGTCTGGTGGTGGTGGTGCAATGAAGGTGACGAGTGTGGAGCCCGATGGGCTCGCTTCGCGATAGCAACTGATGCGACAGCCCGGCTGATTCACACGTGGCAGGTAGGCTGCAAGGTCGTCCCACTCGGACAGGACGCTCTTGACACGCTGGCTCTCCTCTTCTGTGCACTCTGAAAGGTCATAGCCATCGTCCGCGCCCTCATCAACGGGTGATGCCGGCCGAATGGGCACGTGATCAACGTGCTGGCGGCCCTGCGCCTCCAGTCCGCGGGCTGCATACGTCACGACACTCAACCGGAACACCGGGACACCAAGCGAAGACAGCACCTGGCTGTGTTGCATGCAGAGATGGTGAAGCTGACGGAGCTCGTCGAGGCTGAATTCGGGAGCATCGTCGATGAGCGCGCCCATCGTTGTTTTGGGCCATTTGCTGCCATAATTCTCCGGCTTGACATGAAGGTGTGGTTCGTTGAGGTGGCTCTTGAGTCTGGCGAGCTGTGCTGGGAATCCCTCGTACACTAGTGTGAGCACTCCATTCCACGCAACAAAGAAGCTGCATGGGTAGAGCATGCAGCATTGTGTGCATGCGCGCTGCATGAGTAACGGGAGCTGCTCGCGCACGAGCGAGGCGCAGGCGCACATCGAAAAGACTATGAAACACGAGCGAAAAGGTCAGTAGGAAGGTGTGACACACAAAGTGAGTCGCAGCGGGTAAGTGAGTCGCGCGGGGATCCCCCGCGGGGCGCACTGCGATCTCGCACACGAACCGCGTGCGATCTCGCGTGCGGGCCGC
>PJAB01001257.1:0-15923 GCA_002887195.1 Chrysochromulina parva
GCCCAGCCCGCCGTCGTGGGCACCGCCCAGCCCGCCGTCGTGGGCACCGCCCAGCCCGCCGTCGTGGGCACCGCCCAGCCCGCCGTCGTGGGCACCGCCCAGCCCGCCGTCGTGGGCACCCCCCAGCCCGCCGTCGTGGGCACCGCCCAACCCGCCGTCAGCCCAGGTGGCACCGTAGGAGGACGCGCCGTGCTGAGCGACACGTGGCAACGCGCCGTGTTGAGCGACGCGCGGCACGGCGTACGTGGCGTGCGCGCTCGGCGCAACGCTATACGGTAGCAGCGTCACAGGCGCATAAGGGATGGGGGGCGCCGCGCACATGCCCATTACGGCGCCCCGCCCGGGCGCGTACGCCTGCTGCGGCGCGTACGTTGGCTGCATGGTTGCGTACGCCTGCTGCGGCGCTGCGTACCCTTGCTGTTGCGGCGCGTACGTTGGCTGCATGGTTGCGTACGCCTGCTGTTGCGGCGCGTACCCTTGCTGCGCAGGCGCAAACGCCTGCTGCGGAGGCGCATACATCGGCTGCGGCGGCGGATACGCCGGCTGCGGCGGCGGATACGCCGGCTGCGGCGCCGCGTACGTCGGCTGCGGCGCCGGCAACGGCGCCGTTACGGGCGCGAGAACCTGTGGTGTGTGCGCGAGCGCCGTTCCGAGCGCTCGGGGCGTATGCCACTGTAGGTGGTTCGAGGCAGTAGGGGGGCGTGCCCACCGGCTCGGCGCGGGGGGGGCTGGTGCGGGGGGGGCGGCGGCCGGGGGAGGGTACCGAATCAGAGGGGCGCCCATATCGCGGCTCTTGGTGCGCTTGAGGGCGGGCAGGACCGCACCCTCGTTGGCGCCATGTTGGGCGCCTTGCTCTCTCCACAACGCAAGCCTTGCGCTCTCCACGACGCCCGACACAACGCGCGCCTCTGCGGTGGGCACCGAGCCAAAGGGCGCCGTGTCGGGCGCAAAGGAGCCGCCTGCCGCGCCGTGTCGGGCGGCCGTGGCGGCGTCTTCACGCG
Source organism: Chrysochromulina parva (assembly GCA_002887195.1). Lineage (NCBI taxonomy): Eukaryota > Haptophyta > Prymnesiales > Chrysochromulinaceae > Chrysochromulina > Chrysochromulina parva. The sequence goes on from PJAB01001257.1 coordinate 1,002, forward strand.
CCTGGTGCTTGCGCAGCTGCTGGCGCTGCCGCTTGCGCTGCTCCTTGGCGCGCAGCCGCTGCTGCTTGCGCTGCTGCTTCTCGAGCGCCGTCTCGAGCAGCGCGGCCTGCCCATCCTTGGCGGTGCGCTCGATACGGCGCTCTTCGGCGCTCCTCGGCGCTTCGTCGCCGGAGGGTTCGTCAATGGAGCCGGTTTCGTCAATTGAGCCGGAGGGTTCGTCAATGGAGCCGGAGGGTTCGTCAAGGGAGCCGGAGGGTTCGTCAAGGGAGCCGGAGGGTTCGTCAATGGTCTCGTCGGCGCCGCGGTGCTCGATCTCGTCCATGAGCTCGCCCTGCGCCTCCGCCTGCCCCCCTTGCCTCGCCTGCTCGAGGCTCTGGTACTCCTCAAGCACGCGCCTCGCATTCCTCAGCAGCAGCGAGCCGGGCCCCTTGTCCGAAAGCGGGTTCGTCGGGTTCGTCACGCCCTTTTTGGTCGGGGCGGCCGAGGCGGTCTGCACTAGGGGGAGGGGCGTCGTCGTGGGCGGTTCGTACGCGGCGCCATGCAGCCGGAACCGCACGCTGACCACATCCTCGGCTGACGTGAGCAGGGGCGCCCCGAGCTGCGACTCTGACGAAGTCCATTTACTTGCGGAGGCCTCTGACCAGTCGTCGTTGAGACCCAAGCGCACGGGCACCTGGACCGTGCGGAACGATCGGCGCGCTGCGTCCGCTGACGCACCACCGCTCGCGCTGCCGGTCGCGCTGCCGGTCGACGCCTGACGCGACAACGCGCGCGACGCCCCCGCCGGCGTCTTCCCCTCCCTCTCGTACGAGCCGCCCACGACGACGCCTCCGGTGTGCGCTGCCGCCGCGTCGGTTGCCGACATGCCCGCCTTCTTGGGTGGCAAGAGGGAGGAGGGGCAGCGTCCCCTGCCGGCGGGGGCGGCGTTGGCGCCGGTGAGCTCGTCTGCAGGGATGGCACCAGGCATCGCCTGGGTGGACCACTTTTTGGCCGGCTCGTTCGCCCAGCCATCGTCGAGGCCGAGCCGCACGGGGCCCGTGATCTTGCGCCCCGTGGTGCGGCGCGCCTCGTTGGCGTCGGCGTTGCTCGAGGTGTCGGCGTTGCTCGCGTTGTCGACGCTGCTCGCGGCGGGGGCCGTCGCCTCCGCCTCGCGCGTCACAGTCTCCTCTGGCGACGCCTCCTGACAGAGCTTGCTTTCGTCTCCATTCGACTCTGCCTCCTTCTCCGTCCGGCTGCGCTTGCGCTCGAGAAAGGGGATGGCACAGGTCCCCGCGTGGTGCTCGGTGAGGATGCATCCGTTGATGCCGCACATGAAGTAGCCCCCCTCTGTGGCAGGGGGCAATCCCCTCGACGGGCTGGCCATGCAGCAGGTGAAAATTAGTGTGAGACGTGTGCGTCCTGAGCCAGAGTTGGGAGAGCTCGTCTGGAAATACACTTGCTTTTCCAAATCTGGGTTTTTTGGATGGATCGTGTCAAGAGTTCAACAGAAGAAACCATGCCGACGACTGCTATGTGGGTGTTTGGGTGGAGGCTATGAGATTTTTGCTACATAAACGGTGGCGTTCACAGGCGTCGTGCGTGCGTGCGGCCCATCGGGCGCGCCCACGCTCACCCATTCGACCATGGCGAGTGGCACGCTCGCACTCACACGTTGCATGGTGGCGGGCGGTGGGGCACGTGGGCGTCTCGGCGTGTGCAAGCCGGGGTAAATAGGCGTGAAGCCGGGGTCGTCTACAAGCGATACAACAGTTACGGCAGCTCGGCAGGGGGTGCGAGCGAGGCTGCGACTTGTGGGCTGCGAACGATCAAGTGCCCCCCTCAAAAGTCAAAACCCCCAGCCCCCAGCCCCCCGCACCCCCAGGAGCCAGGTGCGGACGCCCCCCCCTACATGTAGCCCCTTGCGCCCCCCCGTGACCCCCAGGACCCCCCCACCCCCCAACCCCCCCAGATCTGAGTTTACATGTACATGTACTAGCGATAACATGCGATAGCTTTAGCCCTACCTACGCCCCAAAACTCGAGTGGAAACCGCCGCGAAGTGTCCGAAACGGCGAATTTGAACTTCTCTGGAGGACTTCGATTACGGCGAACGCGTGCAGCGAACGCGCACATTTCGGAATCAGCAGATGAGCCGGCCAGCGATGAGCATGGCACATGTCATCTCGCCGAGCGCACGGAAGGCACGTGCGGGATCATCGACTCTCGTCGACCTGCAGCACAAGCAGGCCGAGCTGGTGTACTCGACCCTCGCCCCCATCTTCCTTCGCACGCGGACTGGGCAGGAGCCTCGCGTGACAGCCGAGGATGAGGCCCTGCTCAAGGCACAGCTTCTGGCGGGCAAGGCCGACGACGGCAGCATCAATGCGCGTATGGTCGCCGCCGAAAAGGGCGCGCAGATGGGCGGCACGATGTCGCCTAGGAGCGTGCTGGATCCCCATCGTGAGATGACGGTCTTCAAACAGGCAGTCACCAGCAAGCTCGCCGATCCGGACTTCATCAAGAAGGTCGCGAACGACCTATCTCAGTCCATGCTCTCAGCCTCACACCACACACATGAGCGCGCGCACAAGCGGCAAGGCCTACAGGATGGGGGCCGCGAGGAGACCTGCAGCTTCCCACAGCATGGGGGCCCACGGCCGCCACACATGATGACGAAACCCAAGTTGCGCCCCGGACTCGCCACCCTTTTGGGATCCGATGCTCCAGAATCCTCTGCAGACTCTGTGACCTTGAACGTCTCGTCCTACGAGTACGGCGCGTACACGATCATCAGCGAGCGCACTCCGAGTGCATCTTCCTCGACAACGACGGAGGCGTCGTGTTTGGCGGCCGCGACGGAGGCGGCCGTGCTGGAGCGCCTCGAGCAGCAGCGCCGCTCGACGCCGCTCGACTTGCACGCGCTCCTTGCCCACCCGGATCCTCTCTCGGTGCTCGGGGAGCGTCTCTATCAACTCATCGAGTGCCACGACGTGGCGCTGCCTGGCAAGATCACGGGCATGCTGCTCGACGGGCTGTCCTTGGACGAGCTGCACTCGTTGCTCGTGAGCGTGCCTCCCGGCGACGCAGCCGCCGCGATCGCTTCATGGATCGGCACCGCACAGCAGGTCTTGCATGAGGCCGCCGAGGGCATCGCCGCCTTTCCGTGCGAGACGATGCCAAACTCGCCGTTGAAAGGCACTGCTGCTGTCGAGGTCGAGGTGGGAGGCATTGCCGAGAACAGCGTCGTGTTGGTTGCTGCGGCGGCCGTCCACGCCGCCGCCACCGCCCCCGCCGCCGCCTCGGGGGGCGCCACCGCCGCATGCGCACCCGCTGCTGACGAAACCCTAACCGCCGCATGCGCACCCGCTGCTGACGAGTGGCGTGTCGTCGCGAGATTGCCACGCGGGCGTGCATCCAAGGGCACCGCCGCCGCCGACCCCGCCCCCGACGCCGCCGTCGCCGCCGCTGCAACGCAGGATAGCAAGGGACATCCAGCAGCGAGGTTGCCGCGCAAGCGCAACGGCAGGAAGCAGCAGGAGTGAGCCGTTACCCGCCACGGTTTCGTCAGGCGGCGGAGAGCCGTTCCCGCCTGCCCACCTGCCACGATCGCAGCCAGTCGCCCCGCACGAGGCGGATCGAGGCCATTACCTAATTTGGGCCATGCGACGTTGAGCATCAAGTGATCTTTCTATTTCAGGTGCCGTGTGCTACAACTAGGATCTTACTAGGAACCACGTGGCGGAACAGCACGGCACCAGGCATGCGTGCCTCGGCATGTGATCTCGCATGTGATCTCGCATCGCGCCCAAAGGCACAGAGCGCGGTGCCAAGCAGCGCGTGAGCGTGCTTCCATCCTCATTATGATTTATGTCTCGGCACACGGACCATCCGGTGTGAATATATTGTCTACCATGCAGAGATACGCTAAATCGACTAAGTACACATGCACGCCATTAGCGCTGTGTAGTGGACGTGCACACAAACGAGACCTGGTATGCTTGACCGACGACTCTACAGTCTACACTCAGCTCCTCCTGTGGGTCCGGCAGACCTCACAACCCTCTGCCGTGTGTCCCTCGCTCATCACAGCTCATCTTTGCCACGTCGCCATCCGTGCGCGAAGTCCGCCACGTCGCGCATAAACTCCTTGACAAGATTCGCCTGGAATCTTCCGCGGATGTAGGGGTGTTTCTTCATGTCAGCGGTTTCTTCAATGCCGAGGATCTCATCGACTCGGTCCTGCACAATGTTCAGCGGCCCGTCGATCATGTACTCGCGCTTGTCGAGGAGAATTGGCCCAACGCGTTTGACAAATTCGCGGAGCTTGGAGATCTGGTCGGGTCCGCCGACGTCGGGCACGTCATCAGCCCACTTGGCAAAGTCCTTCTTCGCCTCCTCGACTGTGAGGTCGCGGCCGAGCTTCTGCTTGAGCTTCCTGTAAAAGGTGAGAGCCTTGGCAGTGACATCGTTCCCGAGCTTACCGTCAGGGGTTTTCACCTTGGCTTCGTCCCATCCGGGCTCACTTGCGCCGTGCGCGGTTGACGCGAAGACTAGAAAGAAAGCCGACGAAGCCAACGTGCGCATATCCGGAAAAGGGACGATCAGCAAGAGACTAGCCGTGAACATGTTATGAACATGTGTGAACAGTCCTCCGCGAGTAAATATGACGACAATTGGGAGTCCGGGACTGAGGGTGACGTGAGGGACCCGAAACGGCACACGCCCCGCACGGTGTCCATGGGTGTCCATGTCTACCCACCGCCATCGTACCGCGTTAGCTTATTAATCTCGGACCTGTTCGAAGCTTCTCGACCGAGGACAACCGCCGGGAGCGGAGCGCTCTGTGCTCCTCGAGCGGAGTCACGGAAGAGGCTCAGATTGCTTCAGATTGCTGCCGGGTCTCAAGATTATTACTCCGAGTCTCGGAAGAGTCCCGGAAGGCTCAGATTGCTGCCGAGATTGTTTGACGAGGCTGCCCTTCCTAGGAGCGCACGCCGCTGCAGCGCGCCGGTACGACGCGCGATCTCCCTCACGACCTGGTTGCGCTGATCGACGGTCAGTACCCCCTCCTGCATGGCCCAGTCGATGGCCTCGAGCGCGACGCCGTCAGAGCGTACCGATGAGCGAGAGAGCATGACCGCCTGGTTGTGATGGCTGATGGTGATCGTCATCGGCTTCTTGAGCCCAAATAAGGGTTCGAGCTCAAACGGCTCACCATCGACCTGATGAGGGAGGCCATCAGCATGCAATGAGGGAGGCCTTTAGCGTGCAATGGAGGGAGAATCAGCATGCAATGAGGGAGGGTCATCAGCATGCAACGAGGGAGGCCATCGACCTGCATTGGCAAGCGCGTCGTGCCCTCCTGCGTGATGGTCACTGACGAGGCTTGGCAGAGACGGTGCGCCGATCCCTTGACAAGCTGTGTGCACGCAGACACATGCAGGCGCAGTCAGGCACACTCAGAGGCAAGCATAGGCAAACAGAGGCAATCAAGAGGCAATCAGACATCCTCGCAGAGAATCAGAGGCCATCATAGGCAATCGGAGGCCATCAGAGGCCATCAGAGGCCATCAGAGGCATCAGAGGCCATCAGAGGCCCAAACACCTTTCTTGATAAGGCAATCAAAGGCAATCACCTGCGCGAGCCCAAGCTCCAGCACGCCCTTGATGGCAAGGGCAATCAAGGGCAATCAAAGGCAATCACCTGCGCGAGCCCAAGCTGCAGAACGCCCTTGATGGCGACCACCTCCAGCAGTCGATCGTCCATCGAGGCGCTGACGAACCCTGACGAAACCAGCAGCCGATCGTCCGTCAAATGCCACGACGCGTCGCTGAAGCTCTTCGTGCGAGATCGCATCCCGCCCGCAGCTCCGCCGGAGCTCCCGCCCGCGAGATCGTTGCGAGATCGCATCCCGCCCGCAGCTCCGCCGGAGCTCCCGCCCACGAGATCGTTGCCGCAAGCGCTGCCGGTGCTTCCGCTCCGCACGTGCCTCGATGTCGATGCGCCGCCGCCGCCGCCACCGCTGCCGCCGCTGCTGCCGTTACCCCTGCTGCTGCTGCTGCTGCTGCTGCTGCACCCAAACGGGTAGACGCCGGAGGCACTCGAAGGGCGCGGCGGCCCGAAGCCAGAGCTCACGGAGCGGCCGCGCACATCCCGTCCAAAAGCGTCATCAGCATCCGCCGCCGCCGCCGCCGCCGCCGAGACTGCCGCCTCGGCGTACTCGTCGGACTGGTCGGAAGAGTCCATAGAGAGTCTTCGGTCCGTAAAGTCCATTGAGCTCTGGCGAGACATGGCGCGCGCCGACAAGTTACCCCCCGACCCCCCCATGCGGGCACGCGCACCGATGGTGCTGTCTCGACCGGCTGAGCACTCCCCTCCATCGCTCCCCTCGGGAGCCAGCTGGTGCGCAGAGGCGGTGCGGGAGGGCATCCGGGACGAGGCCTGCGAGGCACGGCCGCTCGTGGAGGCTGGGGCGGCGGACGGCGACGGGTGGACTTCCTCGTCGTCATCCCACTCACCTGTGAACGAGAGGGAAGGGGCGCCGTGGTGAGCACTCGCATGCAAGGCACGGAGGTCTCCTCGTCATCCCACTCACCTGTGAACGAGAGGGAAGGGGCGCCGTGGTGAGCACTCGCATGCAAGGCACGGAGGTCTCCTCGTCATCCCACTCACCTCCCCACAGGTCTGTTCCACCTGCATAGGACGCTATGTTGAGCACGATGATGCCCTCTGTGCCCTCGGGCAGCTCGTACCTGCCCAGAGGTGATCCAAGGCAATCAAGTGTTCCCATTCAATCCGAACCAATGCCATGCAATCCAATGCAATCCAATGCAATCCAATGCTCGTACCGCTTCCCATCAGCGATCACCGTCAACTTCTTGCACACATGCTTGAAATCGCGACCGTGTAGCAGCTGGCGCGCGCCGTAGCGCAGGTACATGAGCTTGTTCTTGAGGACGTTTGTGAATTGGTGCGGCTCCGACTGCAATCAGTGGCAATCGGTAGCAATCAGTAGCAATCAGTGGCAATCGGTAGCAATCGGTGGCAATTGGTGTGGCTCCGACTGCCAATCAGTGGCAATCAGAGGCAATCAGTGGCAATCAGTGGCAATCAGTAGCAATCAGTAGCAATCAGGTGCGGCTCCGACTGCCAACGATTGAGCCGTTCGAGACCTCGGTCAATGGTACTCAATGGCACTCAGCCAGGGCGCTCACTCAGTGGCACTCAGTAGCAATCAGCGGCACTCAGTGGCACTTACCTGCCGACGATTATGCCATTCAAGCGCCACGTTGGCATCCACACCTGTGGGGGGGGGCGCCGTGGTGAGCACTTGCATGCTTGAGGAGCGCCACGTTGGCATCCACACCTACGCCAAGGTAAATCTGCATCGGAACCGTGACTGAATCAGTAGCAATCAGTAGCCATCAGCGGTTACCTACGCCAAGGTAATTCTGCATGATGATCTTACGAGCGGGTCGACGAGTATCACTCCCGCGCTCGGGACGACGCTCGGGAGCCGTGATCAAGCTCTTTGCCACGTGGCTCTTGGCGACGCTCTTGGCGACGCTCTTGGCGAGGCTCTTGGCGACGCTCGGGCGGGGCGGAGGGACCGTTGCGTCCTCAAAGGCCACCTGATGAGGAACGTCATCCAGAGGCACTCAGAGGCACTCAGAGGCACTCAGAGGCACTCAAGGGCGTGGTACAGTCTTCGAGGGCCACGTGGTTTAAGGCGAGCCGTTCCCTTTCGTGAGGGTCATCAGTGGTCATCGGAGGGTCATCATTAGTCATCGGAGGTTCATCAGTAGTCCTTAGAGGTCCTCAGAGGTCCTCAGAGGTCCTCAGAGGTCCTCAGAGGTCCTCAGACGTCCTCAGAGGTCATCAGAGGTCCTCAGAGGTCATCAGCACACCTCCCAACGATCGAGCAGTGCCACTTGAGCAGAGTCAACCTCCTCGAGGAGATTGACGAAACTGCGTCCCATACGAGTGCCACCGCCCCATCCGAGCGCACGCGCAAGGTCGTTCCCCGTGCCCAGCGGCAAGATGGCCACGGGCGGCGTGTACTCGAGATGTGCATTGTCCAGGAGGGAGAGCACCCAGCCTACGGTGCCATCGCCCCCACACACTAAGACGCGGAAGCGGCCGACAGTGCGGAAGGACTGGAGGGCCTGCTCGGCGTGCCCCAGCGACAAGTCCACCACCTGGTGCGCCGAGAGCAGCGCCTTGAGCTGCACGAGCGTGGCCTCGCCTTGCCGACCACCGCTGCCTCGGTTGATGAAGACGAGCAGCGGCGTGCGATCTCGCGCGACCTCCGCCGAGGGGCGATAGGTCCATGAGTTCTGCCAGAGCTGTGGCTGCAACGTCGGCGTGCGCAGCTCCGCTATGCTGTGGCGCACGCGCTGCGCGAGCGACGCGGCGCTTCGCAGCCGGAGCTTCTCCGAAGCGGCTTCGGCGCCCTTGGCTGGGGGGCTCGTGGGTGGCGTCGCCTCGCCAAAGTCGAGCAGCTGCTCGGGAAGGATGAGCCGCCAGAGGCGGGCGCGCGCCTCTTCCAGCTGCCGTGGATCAAGGTCGGGCGGCGTCGCTTGCGCGTGCATGATCGAGATGAGGTAAATCAGCGCGAGCGTGGCCGTGAGGAGTGCGATTGTCATGAGTGGCGGTGGGTCCGAGATCACCACCGGCTCGGGCTGTCGCGGCCAGGCAGCCAGGTCGGCGTGTGCAAATGGAGGGCCCACCATGCCGCCGTCCGCGAGTTCGTCCATGATGCGTGTGCAAAGCCGCCCACGCGCCGCACCAGGGACCCCCCTGGAACGCGGGACGGAGAGGATGTTGACGGGAACACGGAAGGGCGACTTTACATGAACAGAGAGAGTCATCACTAATCACGTTGCAGATGGGGATGTCTGTCTAAGAGACGGTTTCTCCTCCCGAAACCGTCCTTCCCTGCAACTGCCTTGCAACCCCAACGTCTTCGTGTAACGCCATGCTAACGAGGCCAGCCTTCCTCGCGCCGCTCAACGTACCAGCCATCGCCGACGCGTGCGAGACAGTGGCATTGCCAACTCACGGGTCGCGTCGGTCACGCTCTCGGCGCCAGCGCTCCAACAAGGACAACCGAGGAAGAAGCCCGTCTTCCAAGAGCGTCAAGAGTCCGTGCGCATCTCCGCAGCAGCTCATGAGCCCCGGAAGCCCCACGCCCAAAAGCCCGTCTGCCAAGAGCGTCAAGAGTCCTTGCACTGGCGCATTTCCGCAGCAGATCATGAGCTCCGGAAGTCCCACGCCCAAGTTCACCGCTAGCAACATTGGCGTACGTCTGGTGGGTGCCGAGGCGGCCTCCCTCCACACGCATGCTGCTGCCCTCGAGCGCAAGGCGGCGCGTCTCCAGCAGCGGTCCGACCAGATGGCATCGCCAGCTCGCCCGACGGTGCACGAGCTCGTCAACGAATGGCAGCGTCTGAAGCAGCGGTCGGACGAAATGATGATCATGCATGAGCACTTGGGCACTTGGATCTCGTCGATCTCGTCGATCTCGTCGGTCCAGTCACTTCGGACCAGGGGGGATTACTCTCTCCAGCCGCATGCCGATGCACGTGAGCTGCCCCCTACGGCAGTTGAGGAGGAGTCCGAGAGTGCCGAGGCAGAGGATGCCGACGATGAGGAGTCCGCCGTGCAGATGCATCTCACGCTGACCATCCCAAACGAATGCTCAGCGCAGGATGCCGACGATGCAGGGGCAGGGCCGCGCCGCCAGTGGCAGCCGCCCAGCTGCCCGCACGCTGCCCCCAAATCCGCTCACTGCGGTAGCCCTGCGAAGGCCGGTGAGGATGAGCGCCGTGCCGAGCGTCGTGCAGAGCGTCGTGCCGAGCATCATGACGAACCCCGAAACGAAGCCAAGGATGAGCGCCGTGACGAGCGCTATGGCGGCCACTCGCAGCTCCTTGCGCTCCAACGTCAGCTGATCCGGCGTGTCGATGCCCTGGAGGGGCGCTTTTGCACCGCCCCCTGGACGCCGCCCCTCGCAGCCGCCTCACCGGCACCGGCTGCCCTAGCAGATGCCTCACTGACCGGCGCGATGGGGATGCTCACCCCCTCGTACGGCGATGGTGCCAGCTCTGGCGCCGGCGTCGAGAGCTCGCTCGATCTGACTCCGGGTGCCCGGGACGGCGCCCACGATCGCGCCCAGGACGGCGTCGAGAGCTCGCTCGATCTGACTCCGGTGGCGCACGCGACGGCGCCCGGGACGGCGCCCAGGACGGCGCCGCGCACGGTTGCTGGGCGGCAGGAGCGAATCCGACGCGCATGCAAGCTCGAGGGGATCTCGAGCTCGAAGTGGATCTCGAGAGCGATCACGCTCAGATTCGATCTCGAGGCAGCGCTGCTAGACGCGCCCATCATGGCGCCTGCTTGCACGCTCGAGCGCGGCGTGCTGTAATCACGCTGCGTGGCGCGTGTGACCTGAGAATGACCTGAGATATTGACTCACGGTGTGCGACGCCGACGCGGAGTTTGGAGTTTCCGTCGCCATCGGAAACGGGTACATCTACGATCTAGTCGGCTGTGGTGGAAACGCCGACCTGTACGTCCTACCGAGGCGCCCGCGGCCGGCGAGCGGCGTCCGGTCTCTACCGTCTACTGTGTACACCGTGTACGTCGCCGACGACGGACGGAACGAACACGCGCGCCTTGTCGCACCTACTAGCGCATACTTTAACTTTCGTGTTAATAATAATGGATCATCAGCGGTTCACACTCAGAGGTGACAGGGGTGCAGTTCTGACTCGCGCGTCTTCGCTTGCCTATGACTCTCCGAGTGAGCAAGCTTGATTCAGCTTTGTACTGGTGCAGCGGGCGCGCGTTCGGCGGCCGCCCCGTTGTGTTTCTATTCAACATCGTGTCACGTCAGCTCACAGCTGTCGTGTGATCTGTAAACTCGTTCCCGTTCGGCAACGGTGGAACGGAACGGATATATTACGTTACTCGTTAGGATCGGATTACATTGAATTCACGAGGACGATGACCACAACTACCACGAGAACTACGCAGCACACGCCGCAGCACATGGCATACTTCTTGAAGAAGAAGAATGGGTTGAACAGATTGAAGTCGATGCCCAGCCCGTCGAAGAACGAGGGGCGCACCGGGTTCGGAAGGAACGGGTGTTGGTTTGGCGGGTCACGTCCCTGGCCCACAGGGCGCTGGATCGCCTCGTATCTCGGGATGAGCTCGATCGTGAGGCGCACCGTGCCCTGATTGCCCATGTAATTCGGGTGCGTCGTCTGCACGAGCACGTTCTCCCTCTTCACACCGCCGCCGCGCCGCAGCGCCAGTTCACAGATGGTCTTGAGCGTCAGTTGCGCCTCGCCGATGGCGTCGTTGGACGAGAGGATGTCGGCGTCCCAGAGCTGTATGAAGAGCCTCGGCGACTTTTCGGGCAGTGCCATCGGCCAAACCATCCGCCAAAAGAACTCCGCATCTGATGAGGGAGGTCGTCAAGAGGTGATCCAGAGGCAATCAAGAGGCGATCCAGAGGCAATCAAGAGGCGATCCAGAGGCAATCAAGAGGCGATCCAGAGGCAATCAAGAGGCGATCCAGAGGCAATCAAGAGGTGATCCAGAGGCAATCAAGAAGCGATCCAGAGGCAATCAAGAAGCGATCCAGAGGCAATCAAGAAGCGATCCAGAGGCAATCAAGAGGCGATCCAGAGGCAATCAAGAGGCGATCAAGGCAGCACGAACCGCCAGGCGATCGGTGGTGCACGTCCGTCCTGAGCATCGAATAGGGCTGGTGGCCGTGCGGTGTGATGGCTACGAAGACGTCCGACGTGCCACCGCCGCCGAAGAAGGACTCGTCCCGCGCTTGGACGTCGATCGCATCCCACACGATGACACGCAGCTCGAACATGTCGGTGGTCGGTGGCTCGATCGGGACCATCGGCTGGGCGATCGCGTACCTGATGAGGGAGGCACTCAGAGCTGATGAGTGAGGCACACAGAGCTGATGAGAGAGGCAATCGGAGCTCATCGGCTGGGCGATCGCGTACTTCTTCTCGAGGATCTCAATCTTGCACACGATGAAGCCCTGGAAGAGGGGCGGAGGGGCATGCGCAGGGGGGGTGAGTGGCAATCAAGAGCAATCCATCGACGGAGTGGCAATCAATAGCAATCAAGAGCAATCAAGAGCAATCAAGTGCAATCAAGAGCAATCAAGAGCAATCCATGGACCGGGGGGCTCAGCGGCCACCAAGAGCAACCACGTGGCACTCCATCTCACCTGCGCGTTCGTATTGCCAGGGTTGGTGAGCGGCCGCATCTCCTTCGGCAGCGCGTCGTTCTGCTGCTTGGTCTTCCACGTCTCAGAAAAGTAGCGGTCCTCGAGGTCGATGACCGTCTTGCCCAGCAGCGATTCGCTCAGCAACTGGTAGTCCCATACCTGTGGGGGCGGGCGCCGTGGTGAGCGCGTGCATGCTGGGGGGTGGGGTCGAATCCCTCCTCCGGAATCTCACACACCTCGAGATGTAGCCGAGATTGGCCGGGCAATCAAGGGCAATCACACACCTCGAGATGTAGCCGAGATTGGCCGGGCAGGATCGCCGACAGCTCGAAGGATTGGTAAAAGTCGGGCTCGAGCGAGGGCGGCAGCGCAATGTCGCGCGTGGTGCGCTCCTGACCCTCGACGTTGTAGACCTTTAGGAAGGGCTCGGGCTCTTTTCCACCCGCCCTCGGGGCGAGTGACGTGGCGCCATACACATGCACGCGCACGCGGCACGGCTTCTCGGCGAAGAGCTTACGCAGGTTGGCGGGAGGGTCCTCTTTGAGAAAGAGCTTGAGCTCCTCATCCCCCTCATACCTGATGAGGGAGGCCATCAGAGCTGATGAGGGAGGCCATCAGAGGCAATCAGAGCTTGAGCTCCTCATCCCCCTCATACCTGATGAGGGAGGCCATCAGAGGTCATCCGAGGCCATCCGAGGCCATCCGAGGCCATCCGAGGCCATCAGAGGCCATCCGAGGCCATCCGAGGTCATCCGAGGTCATCAGCAGTCATCCGAGGTCAGAGGTCATCCGAGGTCATCCGAGGTCATCCGAGGTCATCCGAGGTCATCCGAGGTCATCCGAGGTCATCAGCAGCGCTCGTACTTGATGACGCGCAGCTTCATCTTGAGCAGCCCCTGAGAGCGCGCAGGCCTCCCGAATTTGATCGGGAATAAGTCGCGCGCAGTCTGCAGCCCCTTAGCGAGGAGGTTCTGCTTATACGAGGACGTGGTCGACTCGGGCGCTTTCATCGAGAGTGGGAACAATTGGAAGGGCAGATCATCTTCGAGAAGCTTCTCCATAGGATAGGGCAAGATCTCCTCCTCTGCCGCACGCGCTTCTTCGTCCTCCTCCTCTTCGCCCCCACCCTCGTCCGGTCCTTCGCCTGGCGCCGGCGCGGCGGCCGCGCCCTCCTGCAGCTCCGGCATCTCGATGGTGCGTGGCCCCAAACCTGTGGGGAGAGGGAGCGCCGTGGTGAGCGTCCATTGCATGCGTGCAGCTCCGGCATCTCGATCGTGCGTGGCCCCAAACCTGTGGGGAGAGGGAGCGCCGTGGTGAGCATCAATTGCATGCGTACCTGGCACCGGCGCGACATTCTTTCCCGCCGAGACACTGAGCGCCTTTGAGCCGTTGGTGACGCGCGCGACCGACGAGAGGAAGAGCTCATCAAGCTTCTCCTGCGTGGACAGAGGCGGAATGCGAGCACTCAGTGGCGGAATGCGAGCACTCAGTCGCCATCAGAGGCCATCAGAGGCCATCAGAGGCCATCAGAGGCCATCAGAGGCCATCAAAGGCGCTCCCTACCTCGTTAGGCGACTTGACGATTTGGAAATGGCCACCCTGCACCTTCTCCTTTTTGCTCTTCTCGTCCCGCTCCTTCTCCTTTTTCTGCGCCTCCTCCTCCGCCTCCTTGATCTTGCGAGCCTTGGCCTCTTTGATCTTCGCCTGCTCTTCGGGCATGTGCTCGAGCAGGTTGATGGCCGTGATGCCCATCACCGGATCCCAGTCATCGCCCACAAACGGGATGATCTTGCCTGATGGCAAGGACAAGCAATGGCAATCAACGGCAATCACGAGCTTGCCTGCTTCGCGCACGCGTACGCCCATCCACCCTGATGGCAATGGCCATCAATGGCCATCAATGGCCATCAATGGCAATCAATGGCAATCAATGGCCATCAATGGCCATCAATGGTGAGCGCAAGCTTACCTGCTTCGCGCACGCGTACGCCCATCCACGGTGTGTAGAGCTGCGGCTGCGTCGGCAGCAAGACCTTAAAGTAGCGCGTCTCGAGGATGTTGATGTCCGTACCTGTCCGAAGTTGCGTCCCCGTGATCGACGAGCCGTGGTCGGGGATGCGCCATTCACGCTCCTCGGCTTGCTCATCGCCGTACTCAAACTCAACGTATCTGATGAGGGGGACAATCAAGGATGTCATCAGCGGCCATCATTGGCCATCAGTGGCCATCCGAGGCCATCAGAAGCCCATAGAACGTACGGCGAAGTGAGGAAGCCATCAGAAGCCATCAGAAGCCATCAGAAGCACTCAGAAGCCATCCGAGGCCATCAGAAGCCATCCGAAGCAATCAGAAGCCAAAAGAACGTACGGCGACGTGAGGAAGACGGGAGCGCCGAGGACCTCTCGCGGTGGCACGTCGCGACAGCCAACCAGCTGCACCTCGATCACGTACGGCCGCATCTCGGGCCGCAGATAGCCCAGTGCACTCACGCCCTCCGTCAGATGGTACTTGGAGAGCTTCGCTGCCTGAGAGCCGCATGCACACAGTGGCACTCAGTGGGCACTCAGAGGGCACTCAGAGGGCACTCAGAGGGCACTCAGAGGGCACTCAGAGGGCACTCAGCGGGCACTCAGAGGGCACTCAGAGAGCACTCAGAGGGCACTCAGAGGGCACTCAG
>PJAB01001258.1:0-15920 GCA_002887195.1 Chrysochromulina parva
CCCAATACCCCAAACGGCAGGGAGACCTCTCCCCGCATATCCCTTCCCCCTGGCCGGGCGACTGTCTGTCTCTCTTCACACGTTGGTTCACGGCCGCTTAACCGTTGGGGTCAAGCGGCACTTCCGCAGATGAACTTCATGTGTGAATGTTCACAGTCTAGGTGAAGAAACTTCTTGAAGTTCCACTTCTCTACTGACTACTGCTCTACGCCACTCCCTGCTGATGATCTTTGCTGCTGCTCCCGACGAAACTTGGTGCCCGACTCGCACGCGTTGAGCAGCACGGGCGCATCCCACGGGTCAAAGGCTACTAGGCGCCTAGCTATGGGATCGGGCCGCCACCAACGCTCAAGGCGCGCCGGAGCCCCCATAGGCGCTGCCGGCGGCGGCTCGATGGCCTCGGCCGCCAGGGCGGCGCTGAACGAAAAGGTGGACTGGGCCGTGGCGACCACGTCGCAGGTTCGAAGCGCCTCCCAATCTCCGAGCATCTCGAGCGCCGTATCGGTCAGCTCGTGAGCGCACGCCTCCTGCGCGGCCGCCCAGCCGGGGAGCGCGCGCAGCCGGGGTGCGAGCCACGACGGCTCAAAGCTAGCGAGACCACTTCCCATCGCGCTCTCATAATCGTCAGTGCAGAGCACGAGGGCGGCAGCGTGCCCGTCGTAATGCCACGTGTCCGAATGGGCCTTGTACCACTCAACGTACCTGATGAAGGGGGCAATCAGTGGTCATCAGGCAGGCCGCTGGAGAGCCACGTGTCCGAATGGGCATGGTACCACTCGACGTACCAGTGCGCAGGAGCGGCCCAAAAGACGCCCTCGTCACGCCACTGAGAAGACAGACCAATCGATCCAAAGGAACCTTCGTCCGCCGACGAGGTGGGTGCTGCTGTGGCGGCGGCGGCGGCGACGGCGGCGGCGGCGGCGGCGGCTCCTGCTGCTCCTGCTGCTCCTGCTGCGTCCTCCACAACTGCCGCGCCCACCGCGCCCGCCACGCCCGCCGCGCCCGCCGCGCCCGCCGCGCCCGCCGCGCCCGCCGCGCCCGCCGCGCCCGCTCGACGACGCCAATGGACGTCCGCGCCGGCGCCTCCGGGCGCCGCCCGGTACGCGGCCTGCGCCGGCCCGATCGGGAGCACGTCGCCCTTGCAGCGCACGTGCACGCACACGAGAGTGACTGCGCGTGGGTCCTTGAGGCCATGTCGCCCGGCCGCCTCGGCACGCACCTGTGGGGAGAGGAGGGCGCCGTGGTGAGCACTTGCATGTCGCTCGGCCGCCTCGGCACGCACCTGATGAGGGAGGCAATCAAGGAGGCCGATGAGGGGCGCCATCAGTGTCGGCCGCCTCGGCACGCACCCGCGCGAGCGCCGCGGCGACGAGCGTCCGGATTGGCGCGATCGGCTTGAGCGCGCGCTGCAGACGCGGCCGGTGCGCCGCGAAATGGAACGTGTCGAACTGGAAGAAGCCCCACAGCTCGAGCGTGCCGCCGCGTGCGAGGCATGCCTCGACGTGCTCACCGCCCGCGCAGCATTTCTCGGCGGCGGATGGCGCAATCGAGCCGGCGTTCACTTGCGGGCACCATTGGCGCAGCTTGCGCCCACTCAGCGGCGCGCCTGCATTCTCACGAGCCCTTAGCGAGGCGAGCGGCTCGCGCCCCTCGGCCCACTGTCTCCAGCCGGCGTGCGAGAGCACGACCCGATCCGCCAGAAGCACGCGGTCCTCGTCGGCGGGCAGCGGCCTGCCGCGCGTGTATTCTCCCTCGAAGACAAAGGATCCTATCCACGTCGGCGTGCGAAGCCGCAGGCCCCACGTGCTTGAGTACGCGATGGCAAAGGCATACTGGAAGAGCTGGTTGCCAAACTGCCCGAGCTCGCCCAGGCAAGCCGCATACAGCATGGCCTTGTCCTCAGCGGTGCTCGACTCAGCCACACCGGAGTGGTCCGCAAACGGCAGTTTCTCATCCGTGCCAGAGATTTCTTCCGCACGTCGCTTCGCCGAAGAGAACTCTGCTTTGCCGAGATCGTCTCGGGTCTGTCGGCGATCCTCGCGCTGACGGCGCATTTCTGCGCTACATGTAGCTTCGCCGCCGTTCTGCGCCCCGTGCATTTTTGTCAATCAACAGCGCACGATTTTTCTGTGTTTATAAATGTGTATTGGGTTTTTTAGCGCCAGTAGCCGGCCCTGACAGATGCGACAGTCAGTCATTTCGGTGCGTTGGTACATGTATGTAGCGGTCCAGCGTGCGTTCACAGCTATTCCCCTTGGCTCGCGGCCGACGCCCAAAAACTCGTGGGTGCACCGGTCCAACCCTACCCGTCATCAAGGGGCTTTCCCATCATGGTGACCTGCTGCGGATGCTTTCCGCCCGAGGAAGAGCGAGAGCTGCTCCAGCCCGGCAAGCGCTCCTCCGACGGTTCTCCACCCAAGCGCGGCTGCACGGACTGCCTTTGCTGTCTCGTCTTTATTCTCTTCCTCATCCCTGCCGGCATCATCGCTACAGCTGCCTTCCAGGTCGGTGACATGCGGCGCCTCGTCCGCGGACAAGACTACACGGGTGCCCTGTGCGGCTTCGGCAGCCTCGCAGACAAGTCCTTCGTCTTTTACCCGCGTCTCGCCAAGGACCTGCAGCGCTACCGCAGCATGCTCTCGGCGGCACCGTGGGCCATCCCTCTGTACGGCGTGTGCGTCGCAGAGTGCCCGTCCCAGGGCGAGACCGTGCAAGACTATGCTTGCGCTGAGGGTAGCGCCAAGTGCCGCTGGGAACGTGCCGGCGCTGACTCTCGACCGTGGACTCGCGAGAGTGACAACGAGTGGCGAGTGAGCGTGGACACTGTGGCGGTGGCGGGCCGCTGCCTTCCAATCGCGAGCGCCGTGGCGAGCGCGGTGACCCTGTGTGCGTTCCCAGACTGCGTCACCGCCAACCAGCCGTGCTATACTGACGCCTTTGCGTCCGAGCACTACTGGCTCGTCACAAGGGCCACCGGCGCGTACGTCCACGATGACCGTCGTCTACAAGAGGAATCCGAGGAGGCTCCCGAGGAGAGACCACCGCCGCCGCCGCCGCCGCCGCCGCCGTCGCCGCCGCCGCCGCCGTCGCCGATGGTGGACGAGTCGCAGTGCCTCAAGTTCATCACCCTCGACATGACGCGCACCGTCACTGCCCAGGGGTCGGAGCTAGAGCTCCAGTTCATCTCGGCCCTTTTCGGTGGGCTGCTCGGCGTCGCGACCGATGTGTATCTCGGAGGGTTCGAGATCGTCGTGTGTGGCGTGCTGACGACGCTGCTCGTGAACATTCTGACCATGTGCTTGCTCCGCGGCTGCATCCGAATGCTCTTCTACACCACCGTGCTGCTCCTCTTTGTCGCCCTCGCTCTGATGAACGCGATCGCGCTCGCCAAATCTGGCATGATCGAGGTGCCCTCGCTGACTCAGCAGGCCCTCAGCCGCTTCCATGGGCTGAGCCTCGGCGGCATCTCGCTCGATCTGCCCGCGGGCGCGCACTCGGCCGCGAGCGCACTCGCCAGCTCGAGCGTCTTCGAGAAGGCCGCCCTGACCGCTCAGGCGCACTGGCTGCTCGGCGCCGGCGCGGCTGGGCTCTTCTCCCTCGGAGTGCTGCTCGCCGTGTGCATGCTGTGGCCCAAAGTGGAAACGTCCCTCGAGATTTGCCGCACGGCCTCGAAGGCGGTGCACGAGAACCCGGCGCTACTCGCCCTGCCCTTCGTCGCGACCACCCTCTCGCTCGGTGTACTTGCCTATTTAGGGCTCGTGACCGCGTATATCCTCACGCCAGATCCGGAGACCATCGCGGCGCAGATCGACACGCTCTCCGAGGCGTTCGCACGCCGCTCGATTGAGCTCTCCTCCCAGGCGGCGCATCTGGCGGCCAGCGCGACGCAGGTGGCGATCGCCAAGATCAACGAGGTAAACGCTGATGCAGTCGAACTGTTGTATGACCACTGATGACCACTGATGACCACTGATGGCCACTGATGGCCACTGATGGCCACTGATGGCCACTGATGGCCACTGATGAACCCTGAGTACTCCCCTCATCAGATCGCGGCGAGGCCGACACCTCTCATGGACTTCGATCCCGCCTCCTTCGACGCCGCGGCCGCCGCGATCGAGCTGCCGTCGCTCACTCCCACGTCGGTTGCGGGTGCGACGATCGCGTACCAGCTCCTCTGCTGCCTCTGGCTTCTCTTCTTCATAGATGGCCTCGTGTACTGCGTCATCGCGGGCACGATCGCCGTCTGGTACGAGCAACGCGCAGAGGGCGGCGGCATGCTCCACGCACTCTGGCGGATGGTCAGCCACCACCTAGGCTCGGTCGCTCTCGGCGCCGCTGTGCTCGGTGCCTTTTCATGGCTGCGCGCCGTCTTGCTGTACGTGCAGCGCCAAGCGGTCGCGCCGCACTCCGCGACGCCGCTCAGTCGGTACCTGGTCTGCTGCTGCGGCTGCTGCCTCTGGTGCTTGGACCGTTGCCTGCGCTACCTCACCAAGTTTGCGTACGTGTACGTGGCCTCCGACGGCGTGCCCTTCTGCGCCGCAGCCGTGCGCACGTACCGGTTGCTCTCGGCTCACCCGCTGCAACTGATGACGAATGAGGCGGCGCTCGCCGTCCTGTCACTCCTGCTCTCGCTCCTCATCCCCCTCGGCTGCGCACTGCTCGCCTACTTCGCCGTGCTCCGCGAATGGCGCGACACGCTGCTGCTCGCCGACGTCGATCTCCCAGAGGCGCCTGCCACGACGCTCGCCCATTTGGCCAATTGGACATTTGGTCTCGCCTCGCCCGAGCTCGTCGGAGACGCCTCTGCCGCCGTGGATGCCGCCATCGACTCTGGCTTGGACTCGTTCAAGGGATATGTCTCGACACTTCCGGATTGGGATTCGAGCGGCCCGCCATCGGCGCTCAATGTGGCGCTCGTCAGCCTCGCCCTTAGCTTCTGCATCACCCAAATGTTCCGCCGCGTCTTCGCGGCCGCGGTCGACACGCTGTACGTCGTGTGCTTCTTCGTCGAGGACGAGGACGCCCTGCTGCGAGGACGGGCGCGCATCGCTTCACCGCCGCCTTCTCCTCCGTGACCTCTCCGGGCTCTGAGCGTTGGGAGCTCTCGCTCCTAACGCGCAACCCCCACCGCTGCAACTTTGCTGTCCTCATCCCCCGCCTCATCGGGTCTGAGCGCACCGCGCCCGCAGCGACGAACCAGCCAAGCTGACGCGCCACCATCTCAGTCGGAGTCGACGGCGAGCGCGAGCGTCAAAAATGTCAAGTCGAGAAGCTATCCAATGAGCGATGATGGCCATTTTTCACACGGGTATACGCCAACGGCACCATCCAGGTCCACCAACGGTGTCGGTGACTGTGTGTACAGTACGGTTTAGCGTGTGAGCGTTGCGGTTTCAGACCTTACACCTTAAATACTCGACCTAGAAGGCGCACAGGGAAATGTCTCGACGATGGCTTTGAGTGGCCTCGTTTTTAGGGGTTTTACTTGTAGACTTGCAGTTGACGTCGATTGCGTTCCTCATCAAGAACTCTGTTTTTCTCTTGAAGAGAAACCATCGACCTCGCGTCTTGCTCAACAGACTCTGCACCGTGCTTCCGGCCTTTCGCCGCCGACCGCACATCGCTGAAGAATCTGCGGGGCGCGCGCAGGTCCGGTGACTTGTCTTGCAGCCCTTCTCCGAAGTGAGCGTAGTCGCCCGCGAGGACAATGGCCGACAAATCCCCGTCAAAACGCAGGCGGTGGGGTTTCGTGAGGGCGGCGAAGAACGCAAAAGGCGCAACCAATCAGATACAAGATGAGCTCGACGAAAAGCTCTTGCTCCTTCAGAAGCAGCTTACGGAGCAAAATGCGCAGATTACGCAACTGTTTGGCGGCGGTCCCGTCGCAGCCCCGGGGTTACCTGGCGCGCCCGCAGGGGTCGTCGCTCGCCCTGTGCTACCTCTGCCCCCAGCAGGGTCAGCCATCGATGCCATGGTGGAGTGGGTACTGTCACTGATCGAGAACCTAAAGGCCCCAAACCAGTATGCAATTCGCAAGGCTGCGGTGGTCAGACTCGCTGAAACCCTCAATCAATGCAGCATGAGTGAGGGAAGTGCAGTCGCTAAGGCGTTGCGTGACACCGGAGGTATCAAGCAGCTGGCGTCTCTGCTTATGGAAGACGCCGACGAGCTCAAGCTGTACGCACTATGCTGCCTGGCTAATTTGTGCTCCGACTCTCTCGATACCAACTTTGTCGCAACCAAGCGGAAGCTACTCGCGTGCCAGGTGGGGCATTCACTTCTGCAATGCCTCCTAGAAGACGACCGAATGATTGTCACCTACGCCGCCGGCCTTTGCTTTAACCTTTCCGGCGAGCCAAGTTGGACCCCCACCTTTCTCGACCAAAGCTATTTGACTGCTCTCGAGAACCTGATGGCGTATGACGACGAGCAGGTCCAACAATATGCCACCTCGACACTTGCGAACCTGCTCAGCCTCAACCCAACGCTGACTGAAGCATCATCGACGGGCGCGGGCGCCTTTGCCGATGACGAGCAGCTGTTTGTGTCACCCGTGGCGGCGGCGGTTGCTGAGAAGGCGGCCGCGGAAAAGGCGGCAGCGGCAGCGGCAGAGGAGGCGGCGGCGCTTCGTCGCGAGTTGGAGGCCGTGCGTGCCGCCGCTGCGGCCGAGGCGAAGGCGGCGGCCGAGATGGCGGAGGCCAAGGCGAAGGCTGCGGCCGAGAAGGCGGCAGCCGAGGCGAAGGCGAAGGTCGAGAAGGCGGCGGCCGAGGCGAAGGCGGAGGCCGAGATGGAGGCAGCCTCGAAGGCGAAGGCGGCGGCCGAGAAGGCGGCCGAGAAGGCGGCCGCCACCGGAGAACCCGGTGGCCCAGAAGCTGAAAAGGCGGCCATGGAGCTGCAGCTGGCGGAGGCGACGGCTGAGATGGCCGCTGCGAAAGCTGCCGCGGAGGCGGCGGCGGCGGCAGCGGCGGAGGAGGCGGCGGCGCTTCGTCGCGAGTTGGAAGCCATGCGTGCCGCCGCTGAGAAGGCAGCCGCCGAGGCAAAGGCGGCGGCAGCGCGGGCGGCGGCCGAGCAGGCGGCGGCCGTCAGTGCCGCAGCTGACGGGGAGGCGGCCGAAAAGTTGGCGGCCGAGAAGTTGGCGGCCGAGAAGTTGGCGGCCGAGAAGGCGACAGCCGAGAAGGCGACAGCCGAGAAGGCGTTAGCCGAGGAGGCGGCGGCCGAGAAGGCGGCGGCCGAGAAGGCGGCGGCCGAGAAGGTGGCGGAAGAGAAGGCAGCAGCCGAGAGGGCGGCACTGGAGTCGAAGACAGAGGCCGAGAAGGCGGCACTGGAGTCGAAGACAGAGGCCGAGAAGGCAGCAGTAGAGCAGAAGGCAGCTGCCGAGAAGGCGGAGATGGAGGCTAAGACGGCCGCGGAGAAGGCAGCCGTCGAGGAGAAGGCAGCAGCCGAGAGGGCGGCTATGGAGGCGAAGGCAAAGGAGGAGCGCGACGCTGCAATCGCCGCGGCAGAACAGGCAGCAAAGGAGCGCGATGCTGCAGCTGCGGAAGTTGAGAAGGCAGCGAAAGAACGCGACGCGGCGGTTGCGGCGGCAATGCTGGCAGCCGACCAGCGGGTGCAGCAAGAGGCGGCTGCTAGGGCCGAATCCGAGAAAGTGGCTGCAGCTGAGAGGGCGGCGCTGGAGGAGAAAGCTGCCGCGGCCGAGAAGGCGGCGGCCGAGAAGGCAGCAGCCCTTAAGGCGACTCTGGTGATTAGATCAGCTGCCGAAAAGGCGGCGATCGAGGAGAAAAGAGCGGCCGAGAAGGCGGCGATCGAGGAGAAGGCAGCGGCCGAGAAGGCGGTCATGGAGAAGAAGTTAGCAGCCGTGATGGCGGCTGCGGAAGAGAAGGCAGTGGCCGAGAGGGCAGCGTTCGAAAAGGCGTTGGCCGACAAAGCGGCCGAGAAGACGGCCGCGTTGGCCGGCAAGTCTTGGGCAAACACTGCCAAGGCTGCAGCCGAGAGGAGAGCTCTGGAGGAGGCAATGAGGGAGGAGGCAGCAGCCGAGAGGGTCGCGTTTGAGGAGAAGGCCGCTGCCGAGAAGGCGGCGATGGAGGAAAAGGCAGCAGCGGAGAAGGCGGCCGTCGAGGAGAAGGCGGCGGCTGAGAAGGCGGCCATCGAGGAGAAGGCGGCGGCTGAGAAGGAGGCCATCGAGGAGAGGGCAGCGGCCGAGAAGGCGGCCATCGAGGAGAAGGCAGCAGCCGAAAAGGCAGAAATGTTGGCGCAGGCAGCAGCCGAGAGGGCGGCGATGGAGGAGAAGGCAGCGGCCGAGAGGGCAGCGTTCGAAAAAGCGTTGGCGGACGCAGCCGCCGAGAAGGCGGCAATCCAAGAGAAGGCAGCAGCCGAGAAGGCCGCGATGGAGGAGAAGGCAGCAGCCGAGATGGCGGCGTTCGAGAAGCGGTTGGCGGAGGCAGCAGCTGAGAAAGCAGCAGCGGAGCAGAAGGCAGCAGCCGAGATGGCAGCGCTCCAGGAGAAGGCAGCAGCCGAAATGGCAGCACTCCAGGAGAAGTCAGCAGCCGAGAAGAAGGCACTGGAGGAGAAGGCAGCAGCTGAGAAGGCGGCAATGGAGAAGAAGGCAGCAGAAGAGAAGGCGGCAATCGAGGAGAAGGCGGCGGCCGAGAAGGCGGCACTCCAGGAGAAGGCAGCAGCCGAGAAGAAGGCACTGGAGGAGAAGTCAGCAGCCGAGAAGGCGGCCATCGAGGAGAAGTCAGCCGCCGAGAAGGCGGCCATCGAGGCGAAGGCAGCAGCCGAGAAGGCGGATATGTTGGAGAAGTCAGCAGAAGAGAGGGCGGCGTACGAGAAAGCGCTGGCCGACAAAAGGATGCAAGAGCAAGCTGCAGCTGACCTGGCCGCTGCGGAGAAGGCTGCAGCTGACCTGGCATTAGAGAAAGAAAAAGAGCAGCTCAGAGCAGCTGAGGAGGCTCGGCTCGCTATGCAAAAGCTAAAAGGCGACGCGAGGGCAGCCGCGGAGATCGCGGCAGCTGCACAAGTTGTGGCTGATGCTGCGTCGGAGGCGCTAGCAGCCCTCGAAAAGGCACATCCGGCGTCGGTGACGACAGTGGAGGCCTCCAAGGCGGCAGTAAAGGCGGCTAGGGATGTGACAGCAGCGTCGGATGAGGCGGCCGAGGCCTATGACGATGCTTTGAGGGCAGCCAAGGTGACGGCAGCTGCGACAGCGACGGCGACGGCGATGGCGACGACGGCAGCGGCCGCCGCCGCCGCAGCCGCCGCGGCGGCTGTGGATGTGCCGTCCTGCATGGCAGCGGCTGATCGAGCAGAAGCGGCCGCCTCCAAAGCTGCCACCGCTGCGCTGTTGACTCTTGCTAAGAAGGCAGAGGCTACTTCGAGTGCAACAAAAGTCTTGGAGGCTAATCGCGAGTCGACCGTCGCCCTTGAGATGGCGAATGAGCACGTTCTCCTGACATCTCGTGATCCCATGCCTAGCGAGGAGCCTCATGGGGAAAACGCGATCAAGTCCAGAGCAGAGGCCCAAAGGAATGCTAAGAAGACGGACAAGGCTGCTGCTGAGGTGAGCGAGCTGAAGAGCGTGGCGACTCCTGCGTTGGCAGAGGCGGAGCGCGCAGAAGACGAAGCCCAGGCAGCCGAGCTGAAGGCTATCACTGCAGCCACGAATGCCAGGGCGGCGTCGGTTAAGGCCGAGGCCGACGTGAAGGCGGCAGAAAAGTCGGCCGCAGAGAAGGCTGCGGCCGAAGCGATGAAGGCGGCGATCGATGCCATCACGGCAGAGGCGCAACTTGCGGAGAAGAACGCCAAAACCGCAGGATTTGCTGCCGCTGCCACAGCAACTGCAGCAGCAGAAGCAGCCAAAGAGGCGGCGAAGGCCGAAGCATTGGCTCTCGAAGCCCTGAGCAAAGCTAAGGCCTTCCAGCAGGCCAAAAACGTCTCAGACTGCACTGCCGAAGGGATACGCGCGGAGAAGGCGGTCGAGGCAAGTACGAAGTCGGTCGAGGTCGTGACCATCGCTGTGCACAAGATCGGCAAGGGCGGCGTCGAGGGGACCAAAGACGCGCTAGCCGCTGCCCATGCTGCGCACGATAAGGCCAATCAGATTGTTGCCCGGGTTGACAAAGACCCAAAAGGCGAGTTCGGTCAGCATGCGGCTGAGCTGCAAGCAGCGGCTCAAGCCTGCGTGGCAGCAGCTGTTTCGGCAACTACGGTAGCAACTGAAGCACTGGCCTCGGCACATAATTTGTTTAAGGAGGGAAGTGCATCCCTAGCCGCAGCCACCGCTTCGGAGACAGCAGCGAAGAACGCAGGAGATAGTACAATGGAGACCGTCAAGGCAACCCGCTCCAAAGCGGCTCGTGAGCGCCTGAAGAAGCACGCAAAGATTCAGGTGATGCAAGCTGGCCTGAAACTGAAAGCCGAAGAGCTCGGGCGCCAACGAGCGGAGGCAGCTGCTCGTGCCGCCAAAGCACGGGCAGGCCTGAAGCGGGCGGGCAAGCTTACCGTCCTGATGGAAGGTATGAAGAAAGAAGCGCAGGAGCTCGAGAAGGAGCGCGCCGAGGCATCGGCCGAGGCTGCAGCAGTCGTGGCTGAGGCTGCATCCGAGGCCACGGCTGCATCCGAGACGGCGCTCACCGCGGCAGGACGCACGGTAGATGCTTCCATGGCTGCGACTCAGGCCAGTCAGGACGGAGCAGCCGCAGCGGCCGATGCAACGCAGGCCCACGAAGATGTGATGTCCGCCTCTGCTGCAAAAGACCCAGTTTCGTGCATGGCGGCGGCCAAGCGAGCCATGGAGGCTGCGTCCAGGGCTGCAGATGCGGCTCAGGAGGTGACCGCGAAGAGAGCCGAGACTCACGAGAGTGCAGCAGAGGCCCTCGCGGCATTGAACGTGGTGAACGCCGCCCTTGAGAAGGCAAATGTGCACGAGAAAAAGGCTTCTCGCGACCCTATGCCTGACGGCGAGGCTGGCAAGATCGCCCTCGAGACGCAAACCGAGGCTCAGAACCATGCAGAGGTGGCCAGAGCGGCCGCTGCTGGCGTGAGCGAGGTGACGGGCTCCATGCATGAAGCCGTCGCCGACTCAGATCAGGCTATGGAAGTGGCGACCGCAGCGCAGAACAAGGCAATGGCCAAGGCGGAGGCTTCTCTCGACATTGCAGTGGAAACGGAGAGGCAGTACGCGGCTACTCGCTTGGAGGCTCAAGGGCGTGGAATGGCGGACCGAAAGCTGATAAACATGATGCGCGCGCAACTCGCCGCCGAACGTGCGCAGTCAGTGGTTGCAACCTCGGCAGCTGAGGCTCAGGCTGCGCTGAGAAAGGCAGTTGCAGCAGCTGAGTCACTTTCACAGACAGTTGCACAGACAGCACCTGAGTCACCAACTGGGGAGGAGTTGCCTCCGCTACCTTCGCTACCCAGTCTCGTGGACAAGGTTGTGGAGGCGGCAAAGAAGGCGGCCACCGCCAAGGCAACTGCTGTGCAGGCGCTCGAAATAATACGTGCCGCCCAGATTGCAGCAGACGCTCCAAAGGGTAAAAAGGGTGAACTTACAAGACAAAAAACCGTGCCGAAGGTTGAGAAGGCACCGGCCAAGAAGGCGCCGGCCAAGGGTCAGCCAGCGAAAAAGGGCAGCAAGGAACCAGTGCCAAGTAAGGTTCCGACTCCTGAGGATGCTTTCGAGGTGGCCGCTCAAGCGGCCGCTGAGTGTGCTGCGTCTGCCGAGTCAGTTGCAAAGCTGACCAAGCTGGCACGCAACGCAGCTCAAGAGGCCAAGGAAGGCTTGGCCGCCGCTCAAGGGGCGCTTCAGCGGGCGACCGAGCACGCGGCACTGGCACGGTTTCAGAAGCTGCCAGAAGACAAGGAGTTCGAGACTATGGCGATTGCGACGCAGGCCGCAGCGGAAGCCAGCCTGGAGGAGACAGTGACAGCAGAAGGTGCGACCTCAAAAGCGGCAGAGGAGGCAGCCGGGGCAATGGCGAAGGTGGAAAAAGCCATGGCATCAGCGAGCAAGTCAGTGATCGAAGTGGCGGCGGCAGCAACACAGAACGCTGCGTCCAAGGCTTCGTCGGGGGGGTCAAATGCAGGCAAGGGAGGGGAGGCTGCCATGAAGGCGACGAAAGAAGTCCAAGATGCCGAATTTTCGGCGCGCGATGCGCTTGAGAAAGCACAAGCAGCTCAAAAGGCGAAGGACGTGGAAGCGTGCACCGCCGAGGGCAAGCGCGCAGAGAAAGCTGTCGCAGCATGCGCTGCTGCCGTGGAGAAATTATCGAAAGCAATGGAGAAAATCAGCAAGGGGATGGAAGTGGCCAAATTGGCAGCTGAAACCGCCCAGGCTGAGCGTGAAAAGGTCCTCGAGTATCTCGAAAGGGCGTCGCGAGATATGACGGGTGATGCTGGCCTGGATTCCGTGACCTCGGCGACTGCTGCAGCATCTGAAGCAGCGGAGGGGGCAGCACGGGTATTTACAGAGGTGCAGGCGGCCGCAGCATCGGCGGCAGACTCGCAATCGGCAGCCACGACTGCAGCTGCGAGTGCCAAAGATGTTGTCAAGGCCACCCGCTCAACTGCTGCGCGTGAGCGCCTAAAGAAGCACGGACAAGCAATGGCCCTTCAGGCTCGTCTGAGAAAAAGAGCTGAGGAGATTGGCCGTGAGCGGGAGAAAGCAGCCGAGGAGGCGAGGATCTTAGCTGAACGAGTGGCCAAGGCTGAGAAGGCGGTCGGGCAGGTCGCAGCTGCAGCATCTGCCGTGTCCGAGGCTGCATCTGAGGCACTGGCCGCCAACGAGAAGGCGCTCGCAGCTGCGGCTCTCACGGTGGAGGCCTCAGCGGCAGCGGTGCAAGCGAGTACGGATGCTGCAGCAGCAACGGCCGAGGCTGTACTGGCCCACGACGACGCATATGCGTCCGCCGAGGCAAAGAACGTAGCGGCTTGCATGGAGGCAGCTAAGCGAGCTGGAGACGCTGCGTCCAAGGCCGCTGAAGCCGCACAGATAGCACATGCAAAGAAGGCAGAGGCTGCTGAGAGTGCATCCCAGGTCATCGATGCTGCGAGCGAGGCGAGTGCTGCTGTTGAGAAGGCGACTGAGAATGTGCCTAACACGGAGCGTATGCCAATTGAGGGCGAGGAACCGCTCGACCAAGAGGCTGCTGAGCTCGTGCTCACGCTGCAAACCGACGCTCAAAAGAATGTTCATTTGACGGAAAATGTGGCTGCTGGGATGAAAGAGCTCACGACCTCGGCGGAAAAGGCGCTAGCAGACGCGAGCCGCGTGGCAGAAGAGGCGTCTGCATCGCAGGCCAAGGCCATGGCTGTGGCAAAAGCTGCGTTGCGGCGAGCCATTGAAGAAGAAAAGGAACTCGACGGCAAGAAGGCGAAAGCGGCGACACGTCTTCAGGCATCTGCCAGAGGCAAGAGTGACCGACAGCTGGTGGATAAGATGCTTGACGGTGAAGATGTCAAAGCTGCCTTGGAAGCCAAGCGCGACGCCCGTGCCGAAGTGTCTGGACCAGTGGTCAAACTCAAGGTGCAGATAGCGGAAGCACCACGTTCACCTTCACCCACGAACGAGGTGCGATTCTTTGACGGGCAAGAAGAAGCGTTCTATCCCTCGGACAACGAGCACATGCCCGAATATGAAGCAGGATGGGGAGCTCAGGGGGACTTTGGCCACCGACCCAACTCCACCTTCAGAAGCAGCTCGAAGCAGCGTACCATCAAACCTTTCGAAGCACGGCTGGCTCAGCAACTCGAAGCGTGGCCGAATTTACAGCACCAGCAGACTCTGCATTTTCAACCTCACCCACCCACGCACCCGCCGAACGCTCGGCCTCGAACCGAGCACGGCGTGCGGTCCTCACGATCCAGATCGCCCCATAAGGGCCCCCCGCCTCACCCCTGGCAGCCCCCGCCGAAGAGCTCCGATGCCGAAGAATCGAACCCTGCTTTCTTTGAAGACCACATTGGGAGGCCGTGGCTAGGAGGCTACCAGCTCGAGCGCCACAGCTCAGGTGAGGATGAGCATGCGACCTCGAGGATGGGCACTGCTCGCCTTTCGACTTCGGCGAGGGTATCGACGGCGTACTCGCACGAGCAAAACGCAGCGAAGCTGCCCGGCCTCTGGGCGACTGTGTCTGGTACATCGTCGATCAACCCGATGGATCGACGGCCAGCCCTCTCTTCTCGCGGGCCTGAGAAAGGAGACTCGGCGTGGCCTTGGGCACCCCTTGAACCCCCGCCCCCCGCCTCTGCGCGAGCACCGAGACGATCGACCTCGCCATCAAGACCAAAAACCGAGCTTGGTCCTAGGCCGATAACCGAGCCCCCCCCGCCGCCGCGGACAGCAACCTCTGTGATGGAAGTTACGCTCGCCAAGCAATCAGGGCCACAGTGGGCGCGGCGCGATGTTGAGCGTTTGCTGCAGGCCATGGAACTCGAGGCGGCGCTTTCTTCGCCACGATTCCGTTTGAAGAAGAAGCGCCGCAAGAGCAAGATGCACGTGACAGAAGGAGAATCTGGCGGCGATGGAGGGGCTCCCGCCTCGGAGGAGTTCCCGCCACCGAACCAGCTGGCGCCCTTGCCGGTAGACTCTGATTACGTGCCAATTCGAAGGCAACGGCAAGGGGCAGCCCTGCCGGGCCATGCATTGCCAGTGCTCGGCAATAGTGCCTGGCCAGGGATGACGACTCAAGCCCACTTCCATGCGCGGCCTGGAACGAGAGGCAGCCGACTTACGAGCATGTCAGGCAGCGGCGCCGATGCGGCAGTGAAGTTGTTGCTCTCCCGGTAGACACGCACCTGTAAAAGTGGTCAATATGTGCAAGTGAAGCGATCGAAGATGGGCATGATGGGACGTCGTGGGCAAGAACGGAGCGAGCATGGTGACGTGAGAGATCGGTGAGATTCGTGTGCAATGCGTGTCACTTATTCCGCTTTTTCTTCGCTACACGTTTACTTTCGCTTATCAGGCCCTCTCAAAACTCAATCGGTGATCCATCGTATGCAAAGAAGCCACCGGAGTCCTCGAGGGAAAGTCCTTCGAGGACGTCGAGCAGCGCCCCTGCGGTGAACTCGGCGGTGAAGAGTTTCTCAGGTCGTACGTTCTTTTGGAAGGGCTCGCTCAGCCCCGTGTCGGTCGTGCCCGGATGAAGCGAGACGGCGATGACCTCACGGCGCCTCAACTCGTTGGCCATATTGCGCGTCGCCTGATTCAGCGCCGCCTTGGACATGCGGTACGACCACCAACCGCCGAGCCGGTTGTCGCCTATCGAGCCCACTCGAGCGGAGAGGTTGCCTATGACCGCACCACGTGCGAGCAGGTCCTGCAGTGCCTGCGTGACGAGCACTGGGCCGATGGCATTGATTTGTAGTACGCGTGCCATGTGTTGCGAATCGACAGATTGCAGGCTGCGCTCGGGCATCATGCCCGTCTCCGGGTCGTGCAGCACGCCAGCCACATTCATGAGTAAGTCCACACCCGAGCCATCTCCGGCACTCGTCGTGCAGATGCGCTTGACGTTGCCGGCCATCTCACGAATGGATTCTGCGTCCGTCACATCGACTTGCGAATAGTGAAGGCGATCTGGCCACTGCTCCCGCAGCGCGGCGAGAGCCTCGCTTTCAGAGGCCTTGCGGCCTGTCGCGACAACTCGGCCGCGCCCACGGTGTAATAGCGCCGAGACCAGCGCAAGACCAATGCCGCGCGAAGCTCCGACTATCACCGAAGTGGACGCGGGTGATGCGAGCGCAGTTGTAAGCACACCCATTGAGCCTGGACAGTGAGGAATTTCCGTGCGATTTCTAGTTCGCGCCCTAGCGGGCGCCCCGCCTCGTCCAACTTGAGCATTCGTAACTATAGTTGGATTAGGCCAAAGTGACCTCACGACGGACCGGGGAACCCCCCACGGCCGCGCCGCGTCCCCCGT
>PJAB01001259.1:0-15909 GCA_002887195.1 Chrysochromulina parva
TAGACGCCATCTTCGGTTGGAGCGTCGTCCATCATGTCTTTGAGCGTGCCTGCTCGCTGGGCCACCCGGCGCGTCCACTCGACAGCCTCGCCCTCGCGCGCCCGCAAGCGCACGCGCTCCGTGCAGTCGGACATTATAAGCGGGCGCGGAAGTGTCGCGTCGTGTCGTGCGCGACGATACTTGACGATTTTTTGATTCGCTAAACCTTCGGAGGTACATTTTTTATGTGCTAAAAATCGGCGGTGGCTCAGTCCAGATTCTGGAAAAGCACCTCCTACTCCACGTGTGCGAAAGAGTTCTTTCAGTGTTCAAGTTCAAGTTATTACACAAACAAGTTAGACAACCTAAAGGAAACCTATCGAATGTGCTCTCGAGGCTAGCAGTGGGGGTGAGAGTCGACGGAGATGAACTTGAACTTGAACTTGAACTTGAACTTGATTCTTATTTCTTTCAGTGAGGTGCTCGATCATTAGGGAGTCCCAGAAGATTGGAACAGCCCAGGTGTAAAATTTAGCGACGCTCAAGAGGCTCGTTAGAAAGAAACCATCCGGTCTCTAGCAAAGGCAACAGGTCATGCAATGCCGAACTCTCCAATAGCCTTCCTCTGGCAAAAGCGCGTTGTGTTGAGCAGCAACTTTCGTTTGTGGCTCGTCGGACGGCGACGTCACCACGCAGAATGACGCCGCCGCTGCTCGTGCCCTACCGCGCCGTTGGCCTCGTGAGCGACGGCGTGCCCTTCGCCATCGAGCAGCTCGGCACCGATACCTTTGTGACCACCGCCATCGGCCGTACGTTCCAGGTCTTCTCCTTGGCCAAGCTGCGCCTCGCGTTCATCGGCGCGCAGCTGCCACGTGCCGTGACCGCGCTGTGCGCGGCGGGCGAGCGCACGATCGTCGCGTGCGGCACGGATGTGCACGTCTATCGGCGTGCCGAGCGCGAGCTGCTCCTCGATGGAGAGCACACGGCGCGCGTGCGTCACCTCCTCGTGCTCGGCGAGACGCTGCTTACCGTGTGCGAGAGCGGCGTGGTGATCGTGTGGGCGCTGGCCAACGGCGAGGTGCTGCGCCGGCTGCACGCCGGCTTCGTGCCGAGTGCACTCTCGCACCCGGCCACCTATCTCAACAAGGTGCTGCTCGGTGCACCCGACGGCCGTCTGCAGCTGCTCAACGTGCGCTCCGGACAGCGGATCTACGAGTTCAAGGGGTGGGGCGCGCCCGTGCGATGCCTCGAGCAGTCTCCGGCGCTGGACGTGGTGGGCATCGGGCACGCCGACGGGCGCATCGTGCTGCACAATCTGCGCGCCGATGCGAGCGTCCTCACGCTCGCGCACGAGAGTGGCGACTCATGCAACGCGCTCGCCTTTCGGACCGACGGCCGGGCGCACCTTGTGTCGGCGAGCTCGCTCGGCTCGTTGCATGTCTGGGACCTCGAGAAGCGCGTGCGGCTCACGTCGATTCCGCTCGCGCACGCGGGCGGAGTGCTCTGCGCCCATTTTGTGCGTGGTACGGCGGAGCTGCTCACCCTCGGCGAGGCCGAGAATGCTCTCAAGGTGTGGCTCTTCGATCAGCCTACGGGTGGTGCGCGGCTACTGCGCTCGCGCTCGGGGCACTCGGCGCCGCCCTCGCTGGTGCGCTTCCATCGGGACGCGATTTTGGCCGGAGGGGCCCCTGCTGGTCAGGCTTACCTCCTCTCGGGAGGCGCCGACCGAACGCTCCGCCAGGCGGCAATCTGGACGACGCAGCAGGACGCCGAGTTTAGTCAAAAGCGCGAGACGAGCAAGGCGAGCATGCATGTGACGGATATGGAGGCGCGCCGGCTGCCCCCGCTCACGGGCCTCGCCTCCTCACAAGTGCGCGAAACGGAGTGGGCCAATGTCCTCACGTGCCATCAAGGTTCGGCCGCCGCGTACACGTGGCAGACGACTCGCCGAGCCCTCGCGCCGCACACGCTCCATTTGGGTTCGGGCCGACCCGTCACTTCCGTGGCCATCTCGCCCTGCGGCAACTTTGGCTACTTGGGCGGCGAGGACGGCGCGCTCGAGAAGTTCAACTTGCAGTCGGGGCAGCGGCGCGCGGCCGTAAAGACCGGATCACGCCACCGCGGCGCTGTGCGTGGGCTCGCGACGGAGGCCCTCTCCAAGTGCGTCAGTGCATGCTGAGTGCCTCCCTCATTGCATGCTGAGTGCCTCCCTCATTGCATGCTGAGGGCCTCCCTCATCGCATGCTGAGTGCCCAAGGCACTCTCCCTCCAAGTGCTTCACCTTGATCGCCATCTGATGGCCATCTTGATGCCTCTCTGAGTGCCCTCTGAGTGCCCTCTGAGTGCTCTCTGAGTATAGGTGCGTCTTCTCGGGCTCGTACGACGGCACCATTTGCACGTGGCGGCCCGCCGACCTTCACTGCCTGGCGAGCCTTGATGCGGGCGCGCCGGTGGCCGCGCTGCGCCAGCATCGCGACTCCACCCTCCTCGCGGCTGCGTGCGATGACCATTGCATTCGTGTCTTCGATACTCTCGTCGGGCGCGTCGTGCGCGAGCTGCGCGGCCATCGCAATACCATCACGGATCTCGCCTGGTCCGCGGACGGCCGCTGGATCTTGTCCACGTCACTCGATTCGACCATCCGCATCGTCGATGTGCCCTCCGGCGTGGCGATTGGATGGTCAGTGCCCTGCCCTTCTCCGCTGCCCTGTCCTTTGCCGCTGCCCTGTCCTTTGCCGCTGCCCTGTCGTTTGCCGCTGCCCTGTCTTTTGCCGCTGCCCTGTCGTTTGCCCTCCGCCCTCCTCTGCCCCACCCTCTGCCTGCCCTCTGCCCTCTGTCTTTGTCTGGCCCTCTGCTCTGGGCCTCTCCCAGCACGCATACTAGGCCGGGCGGCTCTCCCCCCGTGAGCCGTCCGTCTTCCTTAGCCGTGCGACAGCGCCGTTGCGGGCTGCCCGCTGCCGCAAGGTGGAGGGTAGCCTGCGGCGAGGCTCAGCAAAGGGGGTGGCACCGCGTCACCATCGTGAGCGCCGCCGGGAACTGCGGGTCGCACACGCCGCATGAGGCAACGGTCTCTGATCGGGCCCCTTTTCTCCTCCCCCTCTCTCCCCGCCACTGCTCACGTCGCTGCTCACATTGCATGCTCGGCCCTTTTCACGTCGCATGCTCGGCCCTTATCTCGCAGGTATCTCGTGGCCGAGCCGCCCACCTCGATCACCGTCTCGCCCAACGGGGAGTACATCGCGACCGCGCACGCATCGACGAATGCGCTCTGCGTGTGGGCAAACCGCGCCTTCTTCTCGTCAGTGCTGCTCACACCCGCCTCGGATTCGCCAACGGCGCTCGAGATGCCGGTGGCCGCTAAGGGGGGCGAGGCTGAGGAGGAGGAGAGTGAGGCGGACGAGGAGGAGGGCGCTCGGGACGGCGCGCCGACGAAGGCTGTGGCCGACGACGACGAGGACGAGGACGAGGACGAGGACGAGGAGGACGAGGAGGACGAGGGTGCGGCAACGTCGGCACGGCTGCTTGAGGGCCGCGACGTGCCTCAGATGGCGACCTGCATCACCCTCTCTTCACTGCCCGCCTCCCACATGCGAACCATCCTCCATCTGGATACGATCCAGCAGCGCAACCTGCCCAAACAGCCACCGAAGGCGCCCGAACGAGCGCCGTTTTTCTTGCCGACTACCGTCGGAGTGGAGCGCGCCTTCGCCCCGTTGCCCGGCGCGGGCGCGGCCGCCGCCGGTCGGGGCGCCGTGTCGAGCGGAGTGGGCAAGGCGGCCACCCACGTACCTAAGGACGGACCTAAGGACGGGCCTATGGACGGGTGGATCGAGGCAGCCGACGAGAATGCTCCAGATCAGGCAGCCGACGAGAATGATGAGTGGGCGGCAGCCGCGGCGGCGGCGGGTAGGGATGAGGCGACCGAGAATGAGGAAGAGCTGACCTCTGCGTCCAATGGGCTTAGTGTGAATGGGCCCTCTGTGAAGCGGCCGCGCACGTCGCGCCTGCTGAGCTCGCGGGGTCGGCCAGACCTGTCGCCACTCCAGACGCTCGTACGCGCGGCCGACGAGGCACACGACAAGGCCGCCGCCGCTGCCTCGGCCGCCGCGACCAGCAGCAAAACAAAGGGGCGCAAGTCAGGGGCAGCGGCGGCGACGGTGTCGGCGGCGGCGGACGATGCGGCAGCGGCGGCGGCGGCGGCGGCGGCGGCGGCGGACGAGGCTGTGGTGAGCCATCTGCTCCACCTCAACCCCTCGGCCCTCGACCTCGAGCTGCGCGGCCTGGGCGGGAGCGGCGGCCTGCTCACAACGGCGCTCCGCCTCGTGCCGGGACAAGGCGGGGGAGCATCCCACGGGGGAGCCTCCCAGGGAACAGAGGGGCTCTCCGAGCTCCGAGCTGTCCTCCACTG
Organism: Chrysochromulina parva; assembly: GCA_002887195.1. Taxonomy (NCBI): domain Eukaryota; phylum Haptophyta; order Prymnesiales; family Chrysochromulinaceae; genus Chrysochromulina; species Chrysochromulina parva. The sequence goes on from PJAB01001259.1 coordinate 4,388, forward strand.
TTTTGGTCGCGCGCTCTCGACGGGTAGAGACTTCGAGCTGCTGCAGACCGTGCTTGCCGTCTTCTTACGCATGCATCAAGAGACCCTCGCTGCCGCACCGGAGCTGCTGCCTGCGCTGCGGGCACTGCACGCATCCCAGGGCAGCCGCTGGGGCACCCTGCGCGAGCAGCTTCATGGCAACTTGTGCCTGCTCTCCTTCCTGTGCCGCACCCGCACCTGAGCGTACACGCCGGAGAGCCCGGGAGAGCTAAGAGCAGGGGCGGGAGGTATCAGGTAAGAGCTGGATTGAGGTTGATAAATTATTTTATGCTTGAGGAAATATAGCGACGTAGTCGAGTGAGTCGAGTTCGGAGTTGACAAGCTCTTGGCCACGCCACTGGCGTGGTCGGCACCCGGCCCGACGACGGCGCGCCGAAGCGCCGCCGCAGGCGCACCGCAACGCCCGGCCGGAACGGACATCCTGCCGCAGCGTCCTAGGCTAGATCGTAGATGCCGAGGAGCTACTCGCGAGATGCATCGACCATCGCATCGTGTACTTGTGTTGACCGAGTCATGACCGAGGGGAGCGGAGCCGTCCTCTATGAGACGGTGTGCACTTACCTCCCCTGGAGCCTTCGTGAGAAGTTGCTGTGAGACGGTGCGGAGCCGTCCTTTGAGACGGTGAAGACACCGGGGGAGCCGGGACACACACGGGACACACACGGTCCGCGGTAGCTTTCCGCGATACACGATGGTGTATCGTGCGGAATCTCGATCGAGAAACGGCTTCGCCGGCCCAGGAAGCGACCACAAATTCGGGTCACGCTTCCCCCCGGAGGTTTTCTGCTGGATCTATTGGGTCACTGCGCGCTCCCCGTCCGACCAGACCCTCGACTAAAGTCACTGCGGGAGCATAAGGTAGCGCATGGTATCGTAATCGGCCCCTTTCTCCTTGATGGCGACTGCGGCGCCACGAACAGTGCCGAAAGAGGTGCGATCTGTCCACGCTGATTTCATCTCGGTCTTCTTGAGCTGCTGCTTGAGGGCTTCACCTCGGTTGAAGCCGCGGTAGAGTGAGAGATGGAGCTGCTTTCGGTAGCTGTCCGTCGTTTTTAGGGGCGCGGGGTCGAGCTTTCGGACCAAATCTGCGATTGTTTGCTGTGCGGCCTCGCTCAAGCTCAAGTATAGGCCCGCACCCCATGGCTGCGGCTTGGCAAGCACGAGCTCTAGCGGGAGCATTGGCGCCGAGCTGAAGCGGATACGCTCAGCTTCGTCCTCTGTCAACTGTGCCAGAGTGACATGCCGCGTTCCATTTTTCATGAAGCAGTGCTCGTGAACCGTGGCGTCGCACGAGTTTTTGAGGAGCGTTAGGAACGACTCGTGATCTGCGTCGCCAACTGCCTCGACCATGAGAAGCAGCACATAGTCACGCTTCGCCTTGCGCTTCGTCCCGCGGGTAGCCGCCGGCTTTTCACGTGGGTCATGCGTAGAGCTGGCGTCGCCCATCCTTGTCAGCTTCGTCCCACAGCACACTTTCACAAAAAGGTGTGCGGTCGCGGGAATGCATGCAACTTTGGCAGGCGCGCAGTCCCCAGACGCTGGACCGCGACAAAACTGACTGACTGACTGGCATCGGAGACGCGTCTGGAAAAGTCAAAACGCCAGTCCTCCAACGAGGTGCCCACAATGGCGCGCGGGAGTGTTTGTGGGAGATTCTTTGGTAATGCTGACGTGCGGGGGAGACGGCGCGTCGAGCAGTGGCTGCCCCAAGTACGCGACGTGCCGCCTCGTCCCCGGCTGCATCCTCGAGGAGAAGCACATTGGCATATGCATCTTCCCCTTCGTCGAGCGTGGCGATAGGTCACGGAAGCCTGTCCCCGTAATAGAGGCGTGCACGGCAAAGCAGCACCTGACACGCCCTCCCGCTACCAAAGCCACCACCACCGAGGACGAGGACGAGGACGAGGTCGAGGACGAGGTCGACGACGAGGACTATGACGAGGACTATGACGAGGACGAGGACGAGGACGAGGACGAGGACGAGGACGAGCCCATACTTGCTCGACAGAGCAAATCTGCGCAGAGCAAATCGACCAAGTATGATGCACAGCTGGTCGGCACGCCGATCGCCCTGCGCTGGCTCGCCGAGCCCGGGCAGCCGTGGTTTTATGGAGTGGTGGCTGCATACAAGGACGGCCGCCACCTCGTCAAGTACACCGATGGCGACTCGCGCTGGCACATCATCAGTGATTACGAGAGGGACGGCACCGTGCGTTGGCCCGCGGGCACTACGCATAGAGGAACTCCTGATCGCATGCTCAGGATGATGGGCGGCAGGATGATGGGCGGCGCTGGCTCCTCGAGCTCCACGGGCGACGGGCGGCCCGTGCCGGTGCCCGTGGGCACGATGCCCGTGGGCACGAACGCGGCTGTGGGCGACCGGCTGGAGGCGCGAGACACGCGAGGCAAGTGGGCCGAGGCGCGCGTCCTCGAGGTACGCGAGAACACCGAGTCGGCGCTGCTCAGGGCGATCAAGGTGCACTATTCTGATGACCTCTGATGACCTCTGATTGCCTCTGATGACCTCTGATTGCCTCTGATGACCTCTGATTGCCGGCCTCATCAGGTGCACTATTCCGGGTTCAACTCGCGCTTTGACGAGTGGATCACCGTGAACGAGGGGCGGCTGCGCAATTGGCGTGGAGGCCGCGGACGAAGGAGGGCGGAGGAGTTGGCTGCGGCATTGCTGGGTATGCCTACGCCCGCGCCTAGGCTCGAGCAGCCACAACCTGGAGTGGCCGCCATAGACCGCAAGGCTCTACTGCGCCTGCTGCCCCGCGAGCCGCCTTTGTTACGCGGCGCGAGCTCGGCCCTCAGCTCGGACAGCGGCAGCACCAAGGCGGCAGCAGCGAACAAGGTGGAGACGAACGACGAAGGAAAGCAGCGCTACCGCGGCCCCTTCACGACGCCGGAGGAGGCGGCCTTGTGGTACGCGAGGCATGTTGGGGCGGAGCGAGCGGCGGCAGAGGCGGCGGAGGCGCGGGGCGAAGGGCCGCAGCCGCTTACAGCGGAAGAGGCCTGGGCGGCTGCGGCGGCCGAGGGGCTCGAGCTGGTGCCGTCGTTGAGCAATGAGACGGGCTTCAAGTGTGTGAGCAAGGATAGAGACAAGTACGTGGCGCAGCTCAGAGAGAATGGCAAGACCTGCTACCTCGGCGCCTTCTCGACGCCGGAGGAGGCGGCCTTGTGGTACGCGAGGCATGTTGGGGCGGAGCGAGCGGCGGCAGAGGCGGCGGAGGCGAGGGGCGAAGGGCCGCAGCCGCTTACGGCGGACGAGGCCTGGGCGGCTGCGGCGGCCGAGGGGCTCGAGCTGATCACGTCGTCGGGCAATGAGACGGGCTTCAAGGGCGTGCGCAAGGATAGAGACAAGTACCGGGTGCAGATCCGGGAGGAAGGCAGAGCGATCTGCCTCGGCAGCTTCGCGACGCCGGAGGAGGCAGCCTTACACTTTGCGAGGTACCTAGGAGCGGAGCGAGCGGCGGCAGAGGCGGCGGAGGTGAAGAGCAAACAGGCACAGATCGAGCAGTCCCTCACGGCGGATGAGGTGAGGGCGATCGCAGCGGCCGAGGGGCTCGAGCTCATCCTCTCGAAGAATGAGACGGGCTTCAAGGGCGTTAGCAGGCAAACCTCTTTGAGAGGCGGGGAAACCAAGTACAAGGCGGAGGTCTGGATGAATGGCAAGAATCATTGCCTTGGCATCTTCTCAACGGCAGAAGAGGGGGCTCTATGCTACGCAAGGTACGTCGGAGCCAAGCAAGCGACGGCCAAGGCGGCGAATACGAGTATATACATTGGAGCCAAGCAAGCGACGGCCAAGGCGACGGCGACGGCTCGCTCGGTCCCTTCCTCAGATGAGGCGGCAGCTTCAGCGGCAGTGAAGCGGGAAACGCTTAGCGACGAGGCGGGTGCTGGCTCATCGTCTGCCACCGTGAAGTCCAACGTGGCACGCACCTTGTGCAGTGAGCCTGGGCCCTTCAAGCGGCAGCGGCCGAGCGGTGCCGAAGCTCTCGAGGAGAGATCCAATCTCGGGGCGAGGTCCGATCTCCCCGAGCGATCGAGATCCAATCTCGGGGCGAGGTCCGATCTCCCCGAGCGATCGGAGCTCGAGGCAGCGGCGCTTCTCGAGACCGCCCTGGCGCGCGTGGCAGCCTCCACGAAGGCCGCGGAGGTGGCGAGGGCACAGGCGGCGGCGGCGACCACCGCTGCAGAAGCGGCAGCAGCAGCCTTGGCTGCAAAGGAGCAGGAGACGGAGGCTACTTTGGCCGCAAAGGAAGCGGAGAGCGCAGCCCTGCGCCTCAAGGCAGCCCTCAAGGAGCAGGAGGCGGCGGCAGCCTTGGCTGCAAAGGAAGCGGAGAGTGAAGCCCTGCGCCAACTCGCGGCCGAAAAGGCGCAGGAGGCGGCGGCAGCCTTGGCTGCAAAGGAGGAGGAGAGCGCGGCTCTGCGCCACCAGCTGAGTGTCCTCTCCAACGGCATCGCCGCGAGCCACGGCCGCCACGGTAGCTACGGTGCCGGCAGCAGCGCGGACGGAGCCTCCGAGGTCACCGAAGCCGCCGCGCGTCTCGAGGATTGGAAATGGACGGCGAGCGGCGCGCTCATCGGAGCGGTGTACGGCCGAAAGGGCTACAAGGACGGCGAGGTGATGACGACGAGTGTAGTGCCGCCGTGTGGCCGCTACGAAGGGCATGTGACGACCTCGACGGGCACCACGTACCTTTTAGGTCAGCCGGCCGCCGCTGAAGGCGAGGCGGCCGGTCGACTGGCGAGTGTTGCCACCCGAACGGGCGCCAAACGGAAAAAGATGGACTTGCCTAATATGGAGCATTGGGAGGGGCAGATCCTTGCCTCGTGCCGCCAAAAACCAGGGGACGAGCCCTCACACGTGACTGGGCGTGACAGCCCGGATTCGTTGCCTTCGGATGCGCAAGGAGCCTGTGCCCAAGGTATCCTGGCCCGGCTGCAATGTGCCATCTGCCTGCAGACGCTCAATAACCCGCACTCGCTGCCATGTACGCACACCTTCTGTTACGACTGCATCAACCAGTGGGCCCGGCAAGCACAGTCCACGCACTGCCCACTGTGCAAGCAGCCCTTTTTCCGGCGGAGCATCGTTCGCAACCATACGATTGCAGAGATCATCGCGGCTGCGTCCTTTGCGTAGTGTAGTGGAGTACTGCGGATGATCGAACCGTTCGGCGAGTCGCATGGTCTAGTCGTTCTCGCGAAGTTCAGAGCACATGGTCCAGATATGGTCACAGGGACAAGTCGACGGAGGGCAACCTCGAGATTGACGAGGACGGTTACATCGAGATTGACGAGATTGACGAGGACGGTTACATGGACGCGTCGCAGCCGTGCTCAGTGCTCTTGCGCAGTACCTGAAGGTGCTCTGGGCGCAGACTCTGGGGTGCACGACGACGAACGGAAATCGTAGCGAGATGTACGCCGATCTGTGCAAGCTACCAGGCCTTTCAAGCTCGATGACGAGGTCATCATGTAGGAGCAAGCGTCGGTCGGCTCATGCTGTCATGCACCATGCAGCTCGTGGGGGGGGACCGCCATCGAAACGGTAGCGCGCACGTCGCGTGAGATCTGTGCGTTCTTTGAGTTTGACTGAAATTGAAAACTAAGCCAACATGACGTGAATTTTTACCTCGGCTTCACACACGCTACACGACAACACTGCACGCTCGACTGCACACCACTGATTCGAGACTTTTTACTTCGCCACGTTGACGCTGTCCTGTTCGCTGTTTGGAAATTCAGTCTTCCCCCGCCGTGGGGGCTGGGGTGGTTCAAAAGCGTACGTGGACACTCAGGACACCAGATGTTACATGTTTGTGGCCTTGATCTCCCCTCGGACCGGAGTAGCGGACTATTGGCCTTGCCGAGCGGCTCCGTGGCTCCGCGCCATCTTGCAAGATTGCAATCTCGTAGCAAGATTTCAATCTCGCATCAATCGCGCCATCTCGCAAGATTGCAATCTCAGCAGGAAGCAGAATCAGCCCCTGCCACCCCCACGACCGCCACCTCTCCTCCGATCGCCGCCACCTCCCCGACCCCCGACACCATCCGTCGCCATCTCGATGGTCACAGCCCGCTCGCTTGTCGCTCCACCCTCATCACCGCCGCCGCCGCCGCCGCCTCCTCCGCCGCCTCCTCCGCCTCCTCCTCCGCCTCCACCACCTCCACGTCCGCCTGCTCCGCCTCCGCTGCCTCCGCCCTTGCCGCCGCCTCGCGCCTTGCCGCCCTTGCCGCCCTTGCCGCCGCTGCCGCCGCCCCTGCCGCCCCTGTCGTCCCTGCCGCCCCTGCCGCCCCTGTCGTCCGTGCCGTCCATGTGCCCCTCCCCCGCCGCCGCTCCCTCACTTTCCTGCTCCATGTACCGGTACGTCTGCGGCGCGACGGGCATCTGAGCCGACACCCGGCCGCCGCGATCGGGCACGTTGCCGATGCGCACCTTTTTGACAAAGTCGGCGCACGAAAGGGACGGCGCGCGCTGCAGCTCGAGCAGCGAGCGGTCGGCACGCAAGGCCGACTCGACGCTAATGACCAACGGCGGCGGGAGCGCGGCACGAGCCTTCGCCACCGCGGCCGCCATCTCGTCTGTGCGCGCCTTGGCACGCTCGGACCAACCAAAGGTTTGGATGAGCACGTCGAGGCGCTTGAGCAGCATCTCGCGCCGTGTCGCATAGTCGCGCTGTAGCCCGTCTGCCACCTGCGCCAGCACCGCGCGCTCCTCGGCGCTCAACGCCGCCGCGCTCGCTGCGCTCACCAGCGCCTCCAACGTGCTAGTCGGTTGTGCAGCAGCGACTTCCGCGGGGCATACATTGGCCGTCGCATTGGACTCGGCGGCTCCGATGCTCTCCGCGGCCGCGCGCAGCCGTGCGAGCGTCACAAGTGGCTCCTCACCCGACGCTATCCGATCGACACGCAGAGCTGCACAGCACGCAGCCAGCGCACCTCGCAGGCGCGCGGCCCCGCCATCCAACGGCTCCGGCTGTTGAACGGCTGCCCTGCGGCCAGCGATGATGCGCCGCGCCTGCGCTTCGCCCACGAGCGTGTACACAGTTTCGACGCGCTCAGCCACCGTCGACTGAGGCAAGGATGCCGCCGACATGTCGAGCGCGTGCGCCCAATCGTTCGCAAGCGTGGCAAATGGCGCGCCACCTTCCATGGCGATGTTTGGTAAACTTGAACCCTTGCCGAGCTTCAGCGTCGGCGGTAGCGTCAGTTCGGCAAGGTACTTGGCAGCATTGGGCATCATTACGGCGTGAAAACAAAACTAAAAAAGGCCCCTCACAACTAAACCTCGCCCACTGTCACACGACCCTTGCTGCGGCACCCTCGGCCAAAGTTCTCCAAAGGGAAAGTTGAGTTTCGTCACTGTTATGTCATCTCCTTCGATGAGTGGGAGTGACGATAAACATGTCGCCCCCACCGCCGTCCGCCTGGAGCAGACGTGGCGCTGGTACGGCCCGAACGACCCGGTCACGCTCAAGCACGTGAAGCAGGCCGGGGCAACGGGCGTTGTCACCGCGCTGCACCACGTGCCGATCGGCCAGGTCTGGACTGTCGAGGCCATCAAGCAGCGGATCGCCGAGGTGGAGAAGGAGGGCCTGACCTGGAGCGTCGTGGAGAGCGTGCCCGTGCACGAGTCGATCAAGCAGGGCCTTCCCGACCGCGACAAGTACATCGCCGCGTACCAGCAGTCCGTCAGGAACCTCGGTGCGTGCGGCTGCAACATCCTGTGCTACAACTTCATGCCGGTCATCGACTGGACCCGCACGGACCTCGAGTACGAGTGGTTCGACGGCTCGAAGGCGCTCGCATTCGACGCCAAAGATTTCGCCGCCTTCGAGCTCTTCATCCTCAATCGGCCGGGCGCTGCGAAGACGTACGACGCCGCCGCGACCAAGCGCGCGAAGGCGCACTTCGACGCGATGAGCGCGGAGAAGCGCCAGAAGCTGCAGCAAAATATCGTCGCGGGGATGCCGGGCAAGATGACGGAAGCGCACACGCTCGAGTCCTTCCAGGGCGCGCTCGATGCGTACAAGACGCTCGACGCCAACGCGCTTCGCGCCAACCTCGCCTACTTTCTGCGTGCGGTGGTGCCCGTGGCCGAAGAGGCGGGCGTGTACATGGCCATCCATCCAGACGACCCTCCATGCCCGCTGCTCGGGCTGCCGCGCGTGGTCTCGACGGATGCCGATGTGTGCGCGCTCCTCGCCGCCGCGCCCTCGACGCACAACGGCCTCACATTCTGCGTGGGAAGCTACGCATCGTCTCCGCTGAATGATGTCGAGGCGATGGCGGCGAAGCATGCAGACAAAGTCTTCTTTGTCCACCTGCGAAACGTGAGGCGCTCGGGGGAGGGTGCGCTGTGCAACTTTGTCGAGTCGGATCACCTCGATGGCGAGGTCGACATGTACCAGATCCTCAAGACGTTCACGAAGGAGGCCGCACGTCGACGAAACCTTCAAATGGCCGAGGCGGTGTGCCGGATGCCCTTTCGACCCGACCACGGGCACCAGATGCTTGACGACCTCGAGGAGGGCAAGAAGACGAACCCGGGGTACACGGCCATCGGCCGGCTGCGTGGGCTCGCCGAACTCCGTGGCCTGCAGGAGGCGATCGTGCGCCATGAAGAGGAGAAGCAGCAGCTCGAGGCTGCCCCCATGCCCAAAAAGTCTCGGCGCAAGTGAGCGCCATGGTGAGCATTCACGCGGCGTGGAGTTAGTTCAGGGGGGTGATGTCTGTTTAGAGTGTAGAGTGCTCAGTTCGGCTGGGGTGGTACAGCGAAATGTCTTCACACTGTTCACGAAGATGATTCACGAAAAGGCTCTTGGAGGAACCAACTTCAATGCCGCCAGCCACCGCCCCTGGCGCTCACGACGCCGGCATCGATTACGGCGAGATCGCTGCGGATATCGCGGCCGACAACATGGCAGCTCACATCGCTGCCGTGGCGGACCAAGAGATGGCGGCCTATCACCCCGCGTCGGAGCTCCACAGGAGGCCCGCGGAGTTCTGCAGCGGAGTTCCGCACAAGGGGGAACCTTGGCTCATGTCCTCATCTGTACCTCACTGGCAGCGCGGCGTGGTGGCAATTGGTGTGCGGAAGAGCCTTGCACCCGATGATAATGCTCTCATTGGTAGCGGCTGGATAGTTGATCTGGATCGTGGGCTCTTGTGCACCTGCGCCCACGTCGCTATCGATTGTTTCCACGCATCGCCTTTGGACCCGAAGGATCACGGCCTTGCCATTGGCGTCGGCATCGGTGAGAGAGTGCGTTGGGTTCGACGCGCAAAGCTGCTGCTTGTTAGCCAGCCGCCTCTCGAGCCCAGGTATCCCCACCCGATCCCATCGACCTGGTCTGCTGCTGCCGAAGCCCGAGAGATGATCGTGTACAACGACGAGAGGATCGACCTTGCCGTTCTCCAGCTGTGTGAGTGGACGGGTGGGCCGCTCCAAGGGCTCGCGTCTGAGCTTCCATGGCATCGAGACGGCGAGCCTGCTGGCGCACTGCCTCTGGGCCGCACGTCAGAACCTGAGCTTGTCGAGGGCCACGAACTCGTGCTGCTTGGGTACGGGCAGGGCAGCCACCAGGGAGGAAATGATATGGGCTTCGGTGCTGAGCGCACGTCCACCACTTGTCGTGGACACTACGCTGGCCGCTTCGAGAAAGACATTTCTGGAGCTTGGCTCAAATTGGGGGTGACGATCTACTCGGGACACAGCGGCGGGCCGGTCGTCAACGCATCGAGCGGGGCTGTGGTCGGCTGGGCGGTGCACAGTGTTCGGGGGGACTTGGGGCCAAATGGCAAGGCACGGCCCATTGAGGCTCTGGAGAAGCCCTTGAGGGCGGTCCTCGATCACATCCAGTGCGAGCCCATCGGACAACCTGCTCGCGAACGTCTCCGAGGGCAGCTGGAGAGCCGCCCCATGCACAACGCGGAGCAAGTATTGGCGGCTCGGGATGAGGCACGCGCAGCAGCGGCCGAGGCGCGCAGGCACGAGCAAGATGCGGCTCTGCATACCATGGGCGCGAAGGCTGCCGCAGTCGATGCGACTAGCTCTGCCGATAGGGCCACCTGTGCCGCATCGGCTGCGAGCTCGAGTGCAGTTGATGTGCAGCAGGCGGCGGAAACCATCAAGCTGGCGGCATCAGAGAGCTGGAAGGCACAACAGCGTCAGGCTGTGCTCGCGTCCATCGACATGCAGGCAGCCGCTCTGAAGCAGTACTTGCTGCAGCAATCCATGGCGACGTATCACCTGCCAACTCCCGTCGACATGCCTGGAGCCCAGCCGATTACGAAGCACCGGCTGTCTCAAGCTATGTTACTCCATAACACCCCCGGCACCGGCGCCAGCACCAGCACCGACGGCACCAGCACCACGTTGACATCGCCGTCGATGATACCGCATGAGATGATCACGCTGTGCATTGAAGGAGACATCTCCGCGTTTGACGATGCGCGCGTACTGAGGCTGCGTAAAGTGCTGGCCTTGCTGTTGGATGACGAGATCTGCAATGGTGATTATCAACTCGTACAGATCGAGCTCAACCATCCTGGAAGGAAGCGGATGGCGCGGGTGGGCACCCGCAACTGCCAGATAAAAATCGCGATCAGCCCGTCGCTTCGGGATGATAGTATGGTCGTCACCCTTGGCTCCGAGACACCAAGTGATAGCAGCAGCACCTCGTCCGTCGAGGACATCATCGAGGCCAAAGTGAAGGAGCTGACAGAGTCAAGCGTCTGGCCTTCTGGTGTCGGTGTGGATGACATCTACCCGGTGTGGAAGCGTGGCGGGTCGGTCCTGCTCGTGCTGCTGATGCATCCAGTTGCGGCGCATGCGCTCTTTCAGCTCGCGCGGCAGCGTTGCGCACCGCTCCTAGACGAGGGCATTCGGTGCTGCAAGCTCGGAGACCATGTAGCACGGCTAGATGATCGAGATGGCATCGAGGACTGCGTGCGCAAGACGCACGACGCGGCGACAGAGGCATTGCAAGACGGCGCTGGGGCGCTGGCCAGCCCTGTGCCGAGTCAGGCCGAGCTCGCATGGCTTGAGCATTCTGAGTCAGGTGTGCGTTCGGCCGCGGTCTCGGCTCTTGGCAAGCTGGATGCGGCGACGCTCGCTCCGCACGCGCCCGCGATCGTCGCAAGGCTCGAGCACTCCGATTGGCGTGTGCGTAGGGAGGCGGTCTCGACTCTTGGCAAGCTGGATGCGGCGACGCTCGCTCAGCACGCGCCCGCGATCCTCGCAAGGCTCGAGGACTCCGATTCCGATGTGCGTTCGGCGGCGGTCTCGACTCTTGGCAAGCTGGATGCGGCGACGCTCGCTCAGCACGCGCCCGCGATCGTCGCAAGGCTCGAGCACTCCGATATGGGTGTGCGTAGGGCGGCGGTCTCGACTCTTGGCAAGCTGGATGCGGCGAGGCTCGCTCAGCACGCGCCCGCGCTCCTCGCAAGGCTCGAGGACTCCGATA
>PJAB01001260.1:0-15896 GCA_002887195.1 Chrysochromulina parva
TCATGTGTTTCGTTAATGTCGATCTCATGTGTAGAGAGTTGTGTCTCCGTGTGGTCGAATAAGTTCTCGCTTTCTCAACACTCAGTCGACGATCGCGTTCTGTCTCTCGCTCTTCCTCACCAAACTCATCGAGATCGGCCTGCTCACCGTGTTGGTGGCACCGTTGCTGCCATCACGGAGCGGGAGCTCCGTGCGGAATCCGTGCGGAGCCACACGCACTCACCTCACACCTGTGAGATGGAGATTGGCTCCGGCCACAGCTACAATGGGCGCACATAGGGCGCACATTCACCGACGTGCTGCACAAGCTCAAAGGTGCGTGAACTGCGCAGCTCAGCCCGTAAGCTGGACGATCCTCTGCTCTGTGCTCCGGCGGGTACCAGAGGTCCCTGCAGGTCTTGAGCCGGCCAGCGCCCGCACCTTCGCTACATATCAACATATGGCACGCCAACGCCAACCCTCAGTCAATGAAAGCCTTCAGCCTGCAGGATGTAACGGCGAAGGCGATTTGCCTTTCGAAGACGAACCCTCAGCCGCCAGTTCGGCAGCTGATCCAGCTACAGAACCCGGCGGCGGGGGGGGCTGGCGACCGCGGCGACTTCTTCCCTCACCGGCCGGGAGATGTACGTACGGATGGCTCGAGGGCTACGTGGAGGAGGAGCAAGGCGCGGCCTCAAACGAGCTCGCGCAGAAGGTCGTCGAGCTCGGCACGGAGGGCGTCGGCACGGCGGCGTGGATGCATGCCCGCTGGCACGGCGCCGCCGGCCCACTCATCGTGCTGCGCACGGACACCGAGGAGCAGCGCCAGACGGTCTACGAGCTCACTGGCATCCTCATCGCGCCGCTCAATTTCGAGGCGGCGCACACGGTGGGGCAGTCCGCCACGCAGTCCACCAAGTGGATGCAGCAGAAGGCGCGCCGCACCCTGAACTTCAACCCCCTGCTGGAGGCGCTCAAGGCCGGACCAGCCAAGCCGTTCGCCAAGCTCCTCGAGAAGCAAGACGGCGGCTGCGCGTTCTTCTACAACGGCATCAAACACAAGGACAAGTCCTTGACCAACGAGCGCGTCATGCTCCGGCTCACCCAGACGCCCAAGAAGATCCATTACCTGATGGTCGAAGGCGCCGACCACATCGTGTACAACATCGAGATGAAGGGTCCGTGTGCCTCAGGCTGTGAAGGCGACGCCACCATCCTCGCCAAGCGGCAACACGCGGTGCCCAAGCCGGAGGCGGATGGCAACGGCCTCATCACCATCCTGGTGACGCTCACGGACCAGCCGTGCGACTTCCGCACCATCGCACCAAGATGATGGCGGCGCTTGAGAAGGTCAAGTCGGTCGAGGAGCCCTGGGAGGAGTTGAGCACGGGCGGCAACCGCAAGGGCCAGTTCGACCACCTCACGAAGTCGCAGAGAAGCGAGGGTGCCGTGCTGCACAAGCTCAAAGGTGCGTGAACTGCGCAGCTCAGCAGACAACCGTAAATGGCGCCGCCGCCAATTCGCAATTGGCCACCGCGCATGAACGCCTCAGGCCTTTCCAAAGGCATTAAGAGCACAAGAGCTATCCTGCCATTCCCCACCTTCCCCCCCTTCCCCCTCTTCCCCCGTCCCCACATCATTGCATGCTAGGAACCTACCGGTCCACACCGCTTTTCCCACAAGAACGCCAGGGGTTTTCGATGCAGGCCGGAGGCCTAGCCATGGTCACACGCGTCGAGGCGACCTATTCGGCCATCTCATGCGTGGCGATGGGTGCCCTCATCCTCCGCGCACGGCGCTACGCCCTCTGCCGACGGGACTTGAGCAGTAGCACCACTGCGCCGGCGGAGGCGGCGGCATCAGAGGTCTCCTTCAAAGCGGGCATGTTCAGCCTCAAGCCGGACACGTTTGGCATGCCCGCTGCGGAGGCGGACGCACGAGCGATATCCGAGGCGCGTCTCGTGGTCGTCGGCGAGATCCACTCAGTGCCGCCGTGCATCGAGCTGCAGCGCCGCACGGCGGTGGCCATGATGGCCGAGGGCCGCGGCTTGCTTCACATCGTGCTCGAGCACCTGAACTTTGAGCAGCAGCCGCTGCTGGACGCGTACGCGGACGGGACGCTCGGGATGGCCGAGCTGCTCGAGCAGTACCGTCAGGGCACAGAGGGCCACGACCTTGTGCCGTACGAGCCTCTGCTCGCGCTCGGGCGCTTGCACCGCGCCGCAGTTCGCTTGCATGCGGGCTTCATCCCACGCTCATACGCGCGGATGGTGATGCGCGAGTCGCCCGAGGCGGCGCTGGCGGCCGCGCGCGACAAGGGATACGTGTCCGACGCCGAATCTCTCGACGCGACCGACGCGCACTACGACTTCTTCGAATCCCTGTTGACAGGTCGGAACCGCCATGCGACGCCGCCGATGGCACCAACGGACAAGTTTCGCAAAATGTTCCCGGCGCAGGTGATCAAGGACGCGGCGATGGCGCACAAGGTGAGCCAGCTGCTGGCGGGCGGCGCGGGCGGCGCGGGCGGCGGCGCAGACGGCGACTCGGCAGCGGTTCCGTCTGACAAGGTCCTTGTCATCTGCGGCGTGGGCCACTCGGGCTATTCACACGGCGTGCCCGAGCGCATCCAGCGCGTGCTGCCCTGGCTCCAGACGCACCGACAGACGCACATGTACCGCGTGTGGTGCCTACCGGTAGACCCGGGAATCGAGCTCCATTCCGTTGAGGCAGTTCGCGCGGCGCTCTCTGAGGCTTTCGGACCGCCGGGCGTGTCGGACCCGGCGGATCTGTGCTTGGCGTTTGCAGAGGTGACCGATACAGCGCCTTCGAGGGTGGCGCGCACCTCGACGGCGGCGGCGGGTGGTGTGGCGGAGGAGGTCAAAGCAGCCACCGCGGCCGCGTACAACGCCGTCGGCAGCACCGCCCACCTGGGCGGCGACGTGCAGCGTGCAGTCGCGATCATGCGCCGCCTCAAGTACGACGACGACCAAATCGGCATCGCAGGCGCCGACTCGGCCAACTTTCAGGGCGTGGCGTCGCCACACCAGCACGCGCGGTTGCAGCCGGGGGAGCGGGTCGTTGACCTGGGCAGTGGGCTTGGGATCGACTCTTTCATTGCGGCTGCGGCCGTCACCGCGGGCGGTGCGCGCGGGAGCGTCGTCGGGATTGACCTGGCAGAGAAGGAGGTGCGGCACGCCACCGCCCGCGCCGCTGCTCGTGGGCTGGTCGAGACGGCGGTCCGGTTTGCCGTGGGCGACCTCGAGCGTTTGCCGCTGGCCGATGAGAGTGCCGACGCCGTGATCTCGAATGGCGCCTTCTGCCTCGTTCCCAATAAGGCCACGGCCTTCGCGGAGGTCTTCCGAATCCTCAAGCCGGGCGGCCGCTTCGCCATCGCCACGTCGGTGGTGCTCCAGCCTCTCGAAGAGGGGCAGTGGCCGCTGTGCATGCGCATGTTTAGTGAGCTGCACTCCCTCCGACCCCTCGCCACCGCCGCCGGCTTCACGTCCATCGAGCTCGACACGTCCGATATGGCCATGGCCTTCGAGCTGCCCGTGCCCGATGCGGCGCGCGTGGACACCGGCGCGCGGGCCTCGTTGTCATCGGCCGACGGCGCCTCGCGGAGCAATCAGCGCAATCAGGTGCACGTGGGCTCGCCTGAATTCAAACATCTGAGGGACCTCGATGTCAACGCGATCTGCGGGCGCATCGTCATCAGTGGCATCAAGCCGGCATGACTCCGGGTGAGACGTTAGGGCGTACATGGAACAGCGAGTAGGTTGAGGGAGGGTTCCTCGGGTGAGGGCGCCGTCTGTGTGAACGATAAGAACGGCGATCGAGAGCGCCCGCTTTTGCGGTCCGACAGCGCGCTCTTCGCTGGCGGGATGCCGGTACTCCGAGTGCGCACCAAGGACGGCACCGAGCGGCTGACGGTGCCAGCGGGTGCGACGCTCGGTGACGTGCGCGCACAAATTGAGAACGAGCTCAAGGTGCCGCGCACGCAAGCGACGCTCGCACGGTCGGATCAGGCAGGGCCCGTCGCAAAAAAGGGCGCGCCGTTTTCGCCCAGCGACGACTTGCTGCCGCTCTCGGCGCTCGGCGTCGCCAATGGCGACATGGTCTTCCTCGACTACACGATGGAGCGCGAGAATCAGGCGCACTACGTCGAGAAGGACCCGTTCAAGACACTGGTGTCTGAGGGCGAGCTGCGGCAGCAGGGCAAGGACAAGTGGACGCTGACCGACTTCATGCTGTACCGGTCGAGCAAGGAGTTTGTGCTCGGCGCGCCGCCGGAGCCGCACGCCAAGTTCGTCCAGACCGACCAGCGCGCGACGCAGGCGTTCATTAACTACATGATCGCGACGGGCTTCATGCAGAAGCGCATCGGCTACCTGTACGGTCGGTGGGTGACGGACGCGGTGACGGGCGATGAGGGCGTGCAGGTGCACACGATCTACGAGCCCGCGCAGGAGTGCACATCCGAGGACGTGCAGCTGCTGCCAGACGCGGAGGGTGACGCGAAGCTCGCGCAGGTAGCGGCGATGCTGGGGCTCGTGCAGGTCGGCGTGATCATCGGGCACCCAGCGCGGGAGTACGCGTTCACGATCAATGAGATCATGCTCGCGTCGCAGCTGCACGCGGCCGCACTCGCCGCGGATCCAGTGCACGGCAAGCGCTTCGTCACCATGAAGGCGCGCCCGCCAGCATGCATGTGCTCACCACGGCGCCATGTCCTCCCAGCATGCAAGTGCTCACCACGGCGCCCTCACCTCCCCAGCATGCAAGTGCTCACCACGGCGCCCTCTCCTCCCCATGAAGGCGCGCCCCGTGCTCCGATCGGAGACCGAGATCGATGGAGTGGCCACGGTGGAGGCGTACCAGATGACGGACCAATGCGTGGAGCTCGTAGGCAAGGAGGCGTTCTCGCAGGTGCGCGCCATGGCTAGCGTCGGGCGGCGCGCCTCTGAGTACCCTGCCACTGCGACGCGCCGTATCGAGCACCGCCCTCTGAGTACCTGCCACTGCGACGCGCCGTCTCGAGCACCGCCCTCTGAGTAGAGCTGCCACTGCGACGCGCCGTCTCGAGCGCTCCCTCTCAGTCGAAGACGGACCCTCGAGTCGCCAAGACTGCCAAGGACTGCTGCTTCCTCGTCGAGAAGAAGGAGGTGCGCAAGGCCTCCTTCGAGATGTTCATCGCGCGTGTCTTCGACGTGGGACGTGCCCTGGACGGCAAGCCATTCAACTCCTTCCTCGGCTCCGGATTCGCGATCGAGAACCGGCCGACTGAGCCGCAGGACGCGGCCAAGATGACCTCGTACTTGCGGAACCGCCGGAAGGAGCCCTTCTTGCGCACCGTCTCCGACTTGCACTTCCTCCTCTTTTTGGCCAACTTCCTCGACGTCAAGTCGGATCTACCGGTACTCTGCGCCAAGATCGTCGAGAACAAGGGCGACGAGCTCGAGGGGTTTCAAATGATGATCAACTGCTACGCGGGCCTCGAGTAGGCGTGGGCGCCGTTATGGGCACGCCCGATACGGCGCCACGCCCATGCTCCGCGCGAGAGAGGTCTCAGGCTAGGAGAGAGGGTGGAGGTCTCCTCAACATGGCTCTTGGGAGACTTGTTGAATGTTCCAGCTGAGCACCCGACCGGCGACGCTCGCGACACACCTCTAGATGAGAATGTGCGGAGATCGCTCGCAAGAACTTCTTGAATCAAATGGATCTGGCGTCCAGGTTGGTGTTCCTCAGATTCCCCCTAATTAAGAACACGTCAATAGGCTGAGTTCATAAATTTTCTCATCAAGAAGTTTGGCTCAAGATTCTCCTCCGACTTCGCGTCAGGCAGATTGCCCTTTCCCGAAGAGGTGTGCCATGCTCGCCTTGCCGGCCACCGCGACCAAGCGCCAAAGACTTGATGAATGCACCTCTGGCGGTGCAGGTACTATGTCTGCTGCTAAGGCCGCGAAGCCTGTCGAAGATGTTGCCGGCGAGACCGACTTCAACTCGCTGACGCAGTGGCTCATGACGAACACGAAGGATAAGGAGGTGTGCACACGCGAGTGCATCCAGGGATGCCCGGACGGACGCATGATGCCGGGAGCAGCGCTCGGGCCATTCTCGACCTCTCTCCATGTGCTCACGCTGCGCCGTGCTCGACTCTCGCCGCATTGCGATGCACTTTGCGACAGCTCACCGTGCTCATGGCGCAGCTTGCACTCGCATGCAAGGCCACCTCGCGTGCGTGCGCCAAGGCCGGCATCGCCAACCTGTTCGGCATGTACGGCGAGCAGAACTCGAGTGGCGATGACCAGAAGAAGCTCGACGTGCTCTCCAACGACATCTTTATCAACGCGCTTCTCAAATCGGGCTCGTGCTGCGTCCTTGTCTCCGAGGAGAACGAGGAGCCGATCATCGTGCCTGAGGAGCTCGCGGGCCGCTTCTGCGTCGCGTTCGACCCGCTCGATGGCTCGTCGAACATCGACTGCAACGTGAGCACGGGCACCATCTTCGCCGTGTACGAACGTCTCTCGACTTCGCCGCTGGGCACAGTGGAGGACATCCTCCGCACCGGCAACGACATCGTGGTGGCCGGCTACTGCATGTACGGCGCAGCGACAGAGCTCGTGCTGTGCTTCAAGCAGGGCAAGGTGGAGCGCTTCGCACTCGACCCGTCGCTCGGCGAATTCATCCACACGCATGCCAACGTGCGCTTTCCTGCCGACGGCGGCAAGAAGATCTACTCATGCAACGAGGGCAATGCCCTCTTGTGGGACGAGACCTGCAAGAAGGCGGTGCAGCACTTCAAATCGAGCGGGTACGCGGCGCGCTATGTGGGCTCGATGGTGTCCGACGTGCACCGTACCATTCTGTACGGCGGCGTCTTCATCTACCCCGCTGACAAAAAGTCGACCAAGGGGAAGCTGCGCGTGTTGTATGAAGGGTTCCCTATGGCCCTGATCGTCGAGAGCGCGGGAGGGATCGCCTCGACGGGCATGTTCAACGGCTCGGTGCAGCGCATGCTCGACCTCGTGCCCACCAACATCCACGAGCGCTGCCCGGTCATCCTCGGATCGCCCCGGGATGTCAATCTCATCCTCGGTATGTACAAGGGGACGGACGTCCAGTAGCGACGCGCCGTCCCGGGCATGGACACAGCACGCGAACGGCGCGGATTGGCCCCTCACTAGGGACGGGCAGAGACGCCGACTTTCGCCTTTTCGGCGAGCGCCCTGTACTCGACATATCCATGTGGCCTTCGATGCCTGCATCTGCAGGCGACGGGCGAGATGCAGGGAGATGCAGGGAGATGCAGGGAGATGCAATCTGCAGTCGAAGGGCGAGCGCGGTGGGTCGTGGCGGTGTATCCTTAGGGTATGCATGCAGCATGATGGATCTTGAACGTGGTGGCGAGGTTACGGCAAGGAGGACGGTGTGCAGCGGAGCCGAGGAGCCATAAGTGCAATACATGGATGCACGGCGAAAAGCGAGTGAGCGGGGCCGGGCGCGCAGTGGCACACCGCCGGCATGAAGTGGAGTGGTAGAAGTACGTGAGCGCCCCGAGGCTGAGCAACGGTGCAGCGCGCGGCCTGGGCGCTCGGGCGGGAGACACTTGACACTGAGTGGTCTCGGCGTTACATAATCTCGACTCGACGTCGGCCGCCGTCGCGTCCGCTGCTTGCCTCGACGGATCAGCACATAAAGCGGTTACAGCTGAAGGTGCATGCTCTTAGCATGCTCTGCGTCACTCCTGGTGTGGGGTTTTGATACATGCAAGATATTCATAAATTGGTTTATTGGGATTATGGCGTGTTCAATCGCGAATCGGCAGCCACTCGAGCACCGTCCCATTGTTGGCGGCGGTGCTCAACCTCTCACGCAGTCCGGCAAGGCGCGGCGCACAGACCGCGCCTTGTCGGGCTCGCGGCGCTCGCGCGCATCCGCGCTCGTCCACTCGCCGTGCACACGCTCCCTCACGGCTTCATTAAGGCTTCATTAAGGCTTCATTAAGGCTTCATGACCGTGCGCAGGCGCTTGCAGGCCTCGATGCACGAGTCGCGCGGCGCGAAGGCAGAGAGCCGCAGGAACCCCTCGCCGCCCGGCCCGAAGCCGGCTCCGGGGATAGTAACCACCTGAGCCTCAGAGAGGATCTTCGAAAACATGTCCCAGGACGACTGGCCCTTGAGCCCGACGAAGATGTACGGCGCGTTGTCGCCGCCGTGCACCTCCATGCCGATGTCAAGCATCGTCTCCTTGAGGATGCGCGCGTTCTCCATGTAGTAATCGATCATGACCTGATGAGGGAAGCAATCGGCGGTAATCAGCATGCACTCAGAGGTCATCATGACCTTGATCTCCGCGAGGGCCTCGGGGTCGAGGCAATCAGCGGTAATCAGCATGCACTCAGAGGTCATCATGACCTTAATCTCCGCGAGGCCCTCGGGGTCGAGGGCGGCGAGCACGCCGCTCTGCACGATGTTGGACGCGCCGTTGAACGCGGTGCACATGATGCGGTTGTAGTCCGCCGCCACCGGCGAGCCGTCCGCGAAGGTAAGCTCCTTAGGGACGACGGTCCAACCCAATCGAACGCCCGTGAACCCTGCGTACTTGGAGAAAGAGTTGACTTCAATGGAGCATGTGCGCGCGCCCGGGATCTCGAAGATGGACTTGGGCACATCGGGCGAGCGGATGAACGGCGCGTACGCCGCGTCGAAGACGATGATCGAGCCCATCTTGTTGGCCCAGTTCACGAGCTCGGTCAGCTGGGCGCGCGAGGCGGCCGCGCCGGTCGGGTTGTTGGGCGAGCAGAAGTAGATGATGTCGGCGCGCGGCGTGTTTTTGAGGTCGGGGAACCAGTTGTTGCCCGGATTGCATGGCATGTACACGATGTTCTCGTACTGCTTGCGCTCCTGGTTCATCAGGCCGGTCTGGCCCATGATGACCGAGGTGTCGACGTAGACGGGGTATGACGGGTCCTGCACCGCGGTCTTGGTCGAGCTGCCGAACATCATCTGCAGCCGGCCGATGTCGCACTTGGAGCCATCCGAGACGAACACCTCACTCGGGTCGATCTTGTCGTCGTACAGGTTCTTGGCGATCTTGCTGCGCAGCTGAGCAATGCCCTGCTCAGGACCGTAGCCTGTGTAGCCCTCCTTGGTGCCGAGCTTTGCGGCGCCGGCCTTGAGGCCGTTGAGGATGTGCTCAGGCACGGGAAGCGTCGTGTCGCCAATGCCGAGGCTGATAATCGGCCGAGTGTTCGGGTTGGCCTCGATGTACGCGGTCCGCCTGCGGCCAATCTCCGGGAAGAGGTAGCCCGCCTGCAGCTTGCCCATGTTGACGTTGCGCGCGACCGCGCTCATCGCGATGCCCGATTGGCCCACGCGCGAGGCGGATGCCGCGTCGGGCGCGTTGCCGACGAAAGCCGAGAGCGGCAGCAGCAAGGTAACGGCGTAGAGCATTTGCTTCGGGGTCGACTGCGTGGACGCCGAGAAAGCAGCAGGAAAATCTCGCGAATCGGAGATTGGCCGATCGCAAGGGCGATGGTCAGGTCCCGACTGGCGAAACTTGTACATGTATAGACAGACAAGAAGCAGACAGTTGTATAATGTGTTCGTCGTCTGTCCGGGCGCGCGACCACTTCACATGAAGCAGACAGTTGTATAATGTGTTCGTCGTCTGTCCGGGCGCGCGACCACTTCACATGTCTTTCATAGATTCAACACCGACTCCGTGGCATCGGCCAGGCCAGCCATAACTCGGATGCCGCTTCACGTGGCCCAGAGAGCGCGGCAGCGTACTGAAATTCAGCCGCCGCCGGTCGTCGCATCGTCGTTACCACTACCACCGCCACTGATGCCACCAACGCAATTGCTCGCTCAGCTGACAATTGCTCACGGGGCGAGCTTCCTGCCCTGCGGCCACACGCACTTCTCATGGCAAAGTGCACACACAGGCGCCGTCCCGCCAGGGCACACGCCATTCTCATGGGGCACCGCATTATAGAGCAAGGATTCTAACCACCATCACCATGCCCATGCTATGCCCGAAACGGCTGCGGCAAGTAGGTGGAAGACAAAGTCGCCCGACAAGACCATCCGCGGTACGACAAGACCATCCGCAGTAGGCCGTGGTGGCATGCGCGTTGCCTCGCCCGTCGAGCACGCGGCCGGGCCATCGGCCCCGAGCTTTAGGCTGGCTCTCGCAGGTGCATTGACCTTCCGAGTGCCCTCCGAGTGCTACTGATAGCCTGCACTCTCTGCTCGGTGGCTGCCATGCAACCCTGCGCCTCCAGCCATTGCAGGCTCCAACCCCGCGCCACCAGCCATTGCACGCAAGCCTGCCATGCAACCCCGCGCCTCCAGCCATTGCACGGGTCAAGGACGAAGCATTCCACTCCACCAACACTGAGGAAACCATGCGGAATAGTGCATTCCAATTGATCCTACCGAGACCGATGCGGTGGCGCCTCTGCGTAACCCTCTGCTTGCAATCCCACTGGCGCTCTGATTGACCCTGATTGACCCTCTGATCACCCCTGTCCCGCTGCTGGATCGCGGGCGTGCGCAGCAGGCAGGACGTGCACTTGCCGATCAGCTCGTGCAGCTCACCGCGCTGTGATCCGCGGGTACCACCTTCATCCACCTCACTTTGGGCACCTGGAGCTCACGAAGCCCATGTACCACGTATAATAGTTACGCCTAGGGCCCGAGGCCGGGCAGGCGCTGTGCTAGGAGCTAGCGATGCAGCCGCGGGCCAAGTTCAAGCGCAGGTGTACACTTTACAACGATTACCGCTTACCGGGGCGTTCTTGAGTCGTGTTGTGGTTGTGTACGATCCCCGTGCGGGCGTCCTCATATGTGCGCCGTGCAGCGTCATTACTGTTAGCTTTTTAGGCACTACAACCGGTCCACACAGTACAGAGGCTGGTGCTTTGCCCTCCATGCGCCTTGCCCCCCGGTTTCACCCACCATGCTCATTCAAAGACATTCCGGATACCGTTGTACATGTACTTCGTGCGTGTCCCGGCTCCCCCAGAGCTCCCCCGGTGTTTTTAACCTTCAAGGGGGGAACAAGGGGTAACGCGGTAGAAGTTTGTTTTGGAAGGAGGGAAACACAATATGAAGGCATGCGCCCTGACGCGCACGAAGTTGACCACGCACCGCCATTTGTTACATGTAGTCCTCGCCGCGCTCATGCAGCGGCCCACATCGGCTTTGACTCAGACTGAACTGGACACCATGTGCGGCATCGGACCTGGTGTCGATGGATCTGCGTTTTCGCCCATGGGCTGCGGAAACCTCGCCAGCGTGTCGGGTCAATGTATAGAGCACATCAACGGGCGCATGCATGCTGGGATGGCCTATCAGCTCATATGCGACGCTGAGGTCGACTTTGTCCGTGGAATGATTCCTCATCACCAGGCCGCCCTTGAAATGTGCCTTGCCCTGCTCAGTTTGGGCAACCCAGTCGACCCAGCCCTCCGCCTCTTTTGCGTGGGATGGAACTCGACCCACGACTACTTGAAGGGAGTCATTCCGGGGCAGCAACGTGAGATTGCCCAGCTTTACGCGTTCCTGGCGCAGCGTGCGGTCGGCAACGCGACGCTGTGCCCACAAACTGCCATGAGCATGTCACCTGCGCCGTCGTCGCCGTCGGGAGGGCACACGGGCCATGGGCGGCGTCTTGCCGTCTCGCAACATGAGTGCGGCATTCACTCCCGAATCATCGACCTTCCTATCTACGCCACATCGGCGCCGCGGTATGGCGTCAGCGTCGCTCCTCAGGGTCGCCGTTTGCAGCACGCCGGTCATTCGATGGTGATGGCGTGTGGCGACCTGAGCTGCACTTCCTCACAATGCTTTCAATACGTGAGCGCCGAAGCTGTCACCCTCCTCCATGCTCCATGCTCGAGCCCTCTCCTACCTCAGCCCCCATCCCACCGCTGCCCGCAGGGGAACGAGTACATGCACACCAACATGGCGATCGAGCTCACAGGGGACATCAACGTCGACTTCGCTCGCTCCATGCGTCCGCATCACCAGGTGCGTGATGACCGCTGATGGCCTCTGATGGCCTCTGATTACCTCTGATGGCCTCTGATTACCTCTGATGGGTGATGATTGCATCTGATGGCCTCTGATTGCCTCTGAGTATAACTGACGAACTCGAGTGCCTCTGATTGCCTCTGATTACCTCTGATTACCTCTGATTACCTCGGATGGGTGATGATTGCATCTGATGGCCTCTGATTGCCTCTGAGTATAACTGACGAACTTGAGTGCGTCTGAGTGCAGTCTGCCGTGGACATGTGTCGAGTCCTGATCGAGTTCCGGGGGACACTCTTACACCCCTTCTTGCGCTACACGTGCAACGAGGTGATCGCGCATCAGCAAGAGGAGATTGAATACATCAATGCGTGGCTCTCTGCGCGCGGTCTCGCCGCTGGCCAACTGTGCAGTAGCCAGCCGGCCGATGTGGGGAATGATGTGGGCATGATCATCGGGGCCGCCGTCGGTGGAAGTCTCGGCTTCTTAGCTCTGTTGGGCGGCATCTACGCAGTCGCGTCATCTACGAAAGCCACCGCCGCCACCACCGTCGCCGCGAAGAGCCTTCCAACGGGCGTTGTGATGACTGATAAAATTTGAGAGCCTGCTGGCGGGACAGAGTAACCACCAGACGCGTATTGCGTGAGGGCACATCTCGATTATGGCGGGGTAGCACCGGAGCGCCAGGGTGCTTGCAGCGGCGTTCTCGCCTGTCGCGCCGCTGCGGGCGTGTGCCGGGCGGCGGGGTGAGGCCGGCGTGGCCCGGCGTGCGACTCCCGAGCCGCGTTGGCCGTTGCGGAGTGTGCTTGCGTGCGGTTCGTGCCGGTGGTGCCATAGAAACCCCAGAATACGGCAAAATGTATGCTTGTGTGGACAATAATGTATGCACACGACGTGCGCTCTGGGCACGAACACGTTCGTGGTCACCACATCGGCGTGCCCGCCCGCCCGCCGCGCCCGCCCGCTAGCCCGCCCGCTAGCGGAACTAGACGAGGGCGTCCTATGGCCCTCGACTATAGGTGCCCGTGTGACCGTCAACAATTGTCTCCAACCGGTCTGTGGTGCCAGTGCGACCATTCAGAGCTTGGCGCATGCGTGCGTCTTGAAGGACGCCTTGAGCTCATCGACGCGCGCAATCGCCGGGAAGAAGTGTACCTGCCCTGGCTTGGCTCCTCTGGCGAGCGCCTCGGGGCTGTTTGCCTGCTCACCCGGGCCTACGTTCCAGAACTGCTCGGGCGTCTGCGTCTCTTTGAAGTACACCAAGATGGGAAAGCTCTCCGATGGGAAAAAGTCCCAGTTGACGAACTCATCGTAGCGCCAGACGTTCTCGCCGCCAACAACGACGTTCTCACCTGTAGATGAGCCGTCCGCCTTCACGAGCGCAAAGCTGGTCTCGTCGAATGTGAAGCGCAGCGTGGTCGTTTGGAAGGCGATGAAGAGGCCGAAGACGGCGCAGAGCGCGCCAAGGGCGTAGCCCGCGCGCGAAGCCAAGCTCGGTGCACGGCTCGGCAGTCCGAAGACGCCGCCAAGAAGGACGGAGCCGATGGCGAGATCGTAGGAAGGGTTGATTACCTCCAGAGAGGCTGCGGGTCCTGTGCAGCGTGCAGCGGCGCGGCCTCGTGCAGGCGCAAGCGCTGGCAACGTGAACGCGGTCATCGTTGGCAACGCGAGGAGCACGAGGAAACCCTGGCTCTTCGCCATGTGTGAGTCGAGCACACACGACAATTAATTTTCTTTCCTAAAATGGGCTACCGGTACATCCCATTCACACGTGAAGCTCGCTTAATCGCGAACAGCGGCGCACGCGCACAGGCGCGTCGTCAGTTTATGGAAGCCGAGGCACGTGGGCGCCTCCGTGTTGACGAGACACATTCTCGGCTTGCTTTCGGCCGGGGCGTCTTCGGACACCAGAGCAGGCTGGTCGGCACCGAACGACACCTCACAGCCCTGGCACTTGAGGTACTTCTCGAGCTCGGAGCACACGTTGATCGCCCTCAGCCCCTCTTCGGAACAGCGCTTCCCACTGGCTGCGCATGTCGCCTCGCAATCGGCGCTCTGCTTGGCCACGAACACGCTCCACGGATCCTCGATGGCATCGGCGCCCACCTCGGCGCGAAGCAGGCCACGTGTGACCTCCTCGTCGAGCTCGGCGCTCGACACGGCGCCCACCTCAGCTTGAGACTCGTCCACGCGCTCACCGCCATCGGCGCCGTGCCGAGCGCCGACGAATTTCCGACTGCTCACGAGTTGCCTAATCCGGTCGAGCGCCTTTTGTAGTCGTTTCATCTTATCGCCCTCGCCGCCGCCGCTGCCGCCGCCGCTGCTGCTGCTGCTCCTTACGCTCCTGCTGCCGCTTCCGCCGCCGCCGCCGCCGCCGCCGCTTCCGCCGCGCTCCCCTGTGAGCTGGGGAGGAGAGGGCGCCGTAGTGAGCACTTGCATGCTGCTGCCGCTGCTGCGCTGGCCGCTGATCGACTGCTCGATCGTAACGGTCGGCGTGTCGGTCTCCGGTGTGGGCGCCGTCGTGGGCGTCACCGTGCGCGCATCGTGCGCACGGAACGAAGGCAGCGCGCGCAGCGGTGGTAGCGACCCCAGAGGAGCGGTGACGCGTTCCTGATGAGGGAGCCAATCAGGTGCCATCAGTGACCATCAGTTCCTGATGAGGGAGCCAATCAGGTGCCATCGGTGACCATCAGTGGCCATCAGAGACAAGCCATGCGATCTCAGAGGAGTGGTGACGCGAGCCTTGCTCGGGGAGAGCGCCACGTCATCAGCGACCATCAGCGACACTCAGTGACAATCAGCGTGCCTTGCTCGGGGAGAGCGCCACGTTCTTGTAGGAGCTCGCCGACCATTGGATCCTCGCAGGGCTGAAGAACGTGGGCGAGTGCTGCGCCGCCTCGGTGCACGGCCACAGGTCGTCATCCGGGCACTGCTTCTCATTGAAGACCTGATGAGGGAGCTCATCAGTGGTGTGATGATCAGCATGCAATCAAGGTGGGCACTGCTTCTCATTGAAGACCTGCCATCAGAGGTACTCGGAGGTCATCAGGGGCCATCAGAGGCCATCAGAGGCCATCAGAGGCCATCAGTAGCCATCAGTAGCCATCAGAGGGCATCAGAGGGCATCAGAGGGCATCAGAGGGCATCAGAGGGCATCAGAGGGCATCAGAGGTACTCAGAGGCCATCAGAGGCCATCAGAGGCCATCAGAGGCCATCAGAGGCCATCAGAGGCCATCAGTAGCCATCAGTAGCCATCAGAGGCCATCAAGAGCAAATGCTTCTCATGACTCACCTCTGCTGGCAATAACCAGTCATATAGCAGCGAGTAACAACCCGGGTTGAACCGGTTCGTCGGTTGAGCGAGGGTCGAGATGTGGCCCACATGGTGGAACGTATTGTACCGGTAGATCCGATAGGAGCGGCCCTTGGCGTAGGCAGCGGTATCGTCACGCTCTCCCTGAGACAAGTCGGGCGCTCGCAATCAGAAGACATGTCGGGCGCTCGCAATCCGAAGCCATGTCGGGCGCTCGCGAACCAAGGCCATCAGTGGCAATCCGAGGCGGTCGAGGCGATCAGTGGCAATCCGAGGCAATCAGTGGCCCACCGAGGCCATCCGAGGCCATCCGAGGCCATCCGAGGCCATCCGAGGCAATCAGTGGCAATCAGTGGCAATCAGACACGTACCGAGAACCATTCGAAGAGTAGATGATCGGGAGGGCGTCGGTCAAAGTGCGCCGCCAGGTGCGATGCCAAAGACGGCAGGTCGGACTGGCGTACCTGATGAGGGAGGCAATCAGAGGTCGGACTGGCGGACGCGCTGCGATGAGCACTTGCATGCACGGCAGGTCGGACTGGCGTACCTGATGAGGGAGGCA
>PJAB01001261.1:0-15896 GCA_002887195.1 Chrysochromulina parva
CCCAGCACGGACTTGGGTTAGACCGAATACGGTAACAGAACTTGTACCGGTACGGTACGCGGTCGTCTCCAAGGCGCTTGATTCATTTCAAGCGCCGACGACTACGCCCGCTTCTTTCTAGGCGGGTTTCCGCCGGGCCAATCTTAACATTACCCATTGTACTCGTTACAACGGTGAGGCCTATTCACATATATACCGTCTCGGAACGGTAACGAAGTCAGAGTTAGTGATCAAAAACACCGGTAAAAAGATTAAAAGACACAGGTAAAGACACAGGGGGGAGCCCGAGCCGGGACACACACGGGACACCGGTGTGAGCCGGGACACACACCGGACGAACCTCAGAACGGAATCGATAAGCGTGCACAACCACGTCACGACACCACACGTCCTTTTCACGTGGGTTTCACCGGTAGGAATCGTACATAGTCCATGTGCACCACGTTACGAATCCATTCCAGTACCGAGTCAAGGCCCTCTCGCAAAAAAAACAAGGTCCAAACCCTCAAAGAGATGAACAGAGTAGACTGTAGTGATTGTACGTGTTGTGTGTATTAACATGGTGCGCGCTGTAACGGCGAGGGATTTGGCGCTCTCCTCCATCCAGGAGACTCCAGACGTCGCCGACGTGCGTCGTTCCCGGTGCTTGGCGACTGACAAGACATGGCGGCGTTGACCATTTTCGTCACGCACTCGATGACAGACAAATTCCTTCTTGAGCTCAAGGTGCAGCCAGATATGACAGTCGCTGCTCTCAAGAAGAGGCTCGTCAGCCACTGCGGGACTGAGCCTCAACATCAGCATCTGTCTCTCCTCGACGGCGCCAATGTGTTTGTTGCAGCACTCGACGACGATGCAATGACCATGGGAGCGATCGGTGTCTGCGATCGCTGGATTGTACACGTCCTCGACTCGGACCCAAATGCAGTCACAGCTTCCCTTTCGGATGTCAACACGGTCCAAAAAGTCGAGCTGAGCGAGGAAGCAGCCGAGGCACGCAAGGCCGAATTTGCTGCGTTCAAGGCAGCCAAGGCGAAGCCCGTAGTGGACGACGAGCATCTTGCCGACGTGGCTGCAACCATCGCTGTGGGGAGTGCCTGCTCCGCGAACGACAAGAGGGCAACGGTGAGATTCGTTGGGAAGATCCCTGAGATTGCGCCGGGATGGTGGGTGGGGGTGGAGTACGCGGAGCCCGTTGGCAAGAACGATGGGTCGATCATGGGCACGCGCTACTTTGCATGCGCAGAGAATATGGGTGGGTTTGTACGCCCGGACAAGATCATGGGTGAGAGCGAGGAGGTCGACAAGATCGTGCCACCACGGCGCGCGCCGCCGCCGGCCACATGGGCGGCCAGCTCAGAAAATGATGCCATGAATCTGTGAACTCTGAGAATCTGTACTGGGGCATTGGATGTGGTCACTCCGCGAGTAAGATCATGATGAGAGCGAGGCGGTCGACAAGATCGTGCCACGACGGCGCGCGCCGCCGCCGGCCAGTTGGGCGGCCAGCTCAGAGAATGATGATGCGCACGATGCTATGAATATGTGAGCTCTGAGAATCTGTGTGCTGGGGCATTGGATGTGGTCACTTCCGCGAGTTGTTTTGTTGAGATCAGCGTTGCCGGCCGCGCGGGCGTGGCGCCTCCACGACGATATGTTCGGTGGAATCGAGATACCCCGTTCTCGTCCGCTGTGGGGGTGTGGCAAATACTTATACTAAACTTGCAGTGTATCCGCTGTCCCCCACCGCTTTGTAAATTGTTATCCGAGAGTAATGAATCATGGACCGAGCCCGCGATGTGCGAGAGAGTCAATGGAGAGAGTACAGAGTTCGACCGACAGCGAGGCGAATACACGACACACGACTACGTATCCGTAAACCGTTATTGTATTAATCGACCACCCCCAGATCGGATCGGCCATAACTAATCCGGTCGTCCGGAAGCCGGCGCGCGCCCTTTGCCGTTTGCCCCGGGGAGGCATTCATGTAATCATGGCTATTAGAGAGAAGAATACACTTACACAGAATACGTGTCGTGTAATACCAAATACGTAAAATTTGCGATGTCGGTTGTGTCGCGCGACGATACGTGTCGCGTAGCGCCCCCCGCACACCCCAGTCTGGCGAGACACCGCCCAGTATGGCAGCCGCTCTACCATGCTCCATAGCAGCACATACCCTCCTCTGCAGCGCCTCCGGGAGGAACGTGTGCACCACAGAGGCCGAGCAGCGCACCACTACACACGACACCCCCAGCATCCACTACGCCGTTTACAGCATGAACGACAAACACGACATGCTCGGCACAAGAGTGCCACACGTGTGCACGCCTCTGCGGCTCGAAGCATGTATCCTACGGGTTGCGAAGCACTGGGCCGCCACTGGCCGAAGCACTGGCGATTTACGTCACTCCAAAAGGGGTCGCCTCCCGCCTGAGCTACTTGAAGAAGACGCTAAATTCCTCGTCAAGTTCGGTGACGGGATAGCGGATGATGTCGTCTGGGCTCCAGTTGGCGATGAGCGTCTCGGCCTCGAGGCCCTCCATCACGACGACCACGGCTCCAAGGTCATTTTCTCCCATCTGGTCGTACTGCGTCCACACGTTGGAGATGGCGTCGATGAGCTTCGCGGCGTTGCTGATGCACATCATCTTCTCGTCTTCGGGCAGCATGGCGCACTGCGAGCACTGCACGGCGATGAGCACGTCGCCGCGCAGGAAGGAAGGTGAGATCATCGACTCCAGGCTGTCCTTGTGCTCCGCGGAGAGGCCAGAGAGTGTCTCGTGCGAGCCAAAGGCTTCGGCGATCTCGGCGCCGGCCGTGGACGCATCGGCCCAGTGGTGCGCGCCAAAGATGATGACTCGCGAGAAGCCCATCTTCCACACGTCCATCGTAGTAAGGCTGCGGCCGAAGCGGAAGAGCCATGGCTCCTCCTGGCCCTCGGGCACCTCGGGCACCGCTTTGGCTCGTGGCGTCGCCTGCCCATCGCTGCGAAGCCTTTCGAAGGATTTGTCGCCGCCGCGGGGCGTGCGCAGGGAGGCCGACATCGGCCGCCGCGCTGCAGCCATCTGCGCCGGGTTTAGGTTGGGGACGATCATTTTGCCGCTCGCTTGATGGCGCTCGCAATCGACCCTCTCTCATGCGGCGCCTCACCATGATCGCCTGCTTGCAGAAGGCGTGGGCACAATCGGGCGAGACTTCGATGCGAGATTCCTTGAGCGCAACCAACACGTCAAAGGGCTACAGCTACGAGGACACGTTTGGCAAGTTTGCGCTCGAAGGCTGCAGTCCTGGGTGTGACACGCCGTGGCGTGGCGATGGCGAGTGCGATGAAACTTGCAACGTGCGCGAGTGCAACTTTGACGACGGCGACTGCTTTGCCGACTTCGGCGAGTGCTACGTGGACACTACGGGCCGCGACTATCGCGGCACGGTGCAGACCACGCGCAGTGGCCTGCCGTGCCAGCTCTGGTCTCACCAGTTCCCGCATCAGCACTCGAAGACGCACAACTATTACCCGTCGGCGGGCCTCGGCGGCCACAAGTCGTGCCGCAACCCCGACGGCGACGTGGGCCCGTGGTGCTACACGATGGCCGATGATCCGATCTGGGAGTACTGCGATGTGCCGCCGCCCTCGACGCGCCCGTGTAACAGCACGCCGCCCCAGCCGATGCATCCGAACGTGACGGCGCTGCCGCTCAACACATTCGTTCGCTCCTTTGTGCAAGAGTCGCGGATGGCCTTTTTCGAGGCGCCGGTGCCGGCAGACGTGTACTTCCTCAAAGCAGTGGTGGTACCGCTCACGGGCGATCCAGACCTCTTCGTCTCCTTCGACGTGCGCCTGCCTAGTGGCGCCAACTACACGTTTGCGCTCGACGAGGTGGGAGTGCACGTCTTCGAGATCGGGCGCTACTCCGACTTCTTCTGCGGCGCGGCCGGCACGCACGCGAGCTGCACCGTCCACTTTGGTGTGCTCGCTGAAGAGACGAGCGATTTCGAGATCGGCGTGCTCACGGCCACTGAGTCCACTTTCCGCTCGGGTACGCGCAACGCGTCGCTGCTATGTGCGCTCGGGTGCGAGTGGCAGAGCATCGGCGACGGCGTGTGCAACCCGCAGTGCCGCACCGCCACGTGCTACGACGACCGCGACGACTGTGCCCATGACGCGACCGGCTGCCGGGCCGACTGCAAGCCATCCTGGATCGGCGACGGCTACTGCGATAGCGATTGCTTCAACGCCAAATGCCACTGGGATAAGCGCGACTGCCTCGACAGGGGGCAGACGGCGTGCGCCGACTACTGCATGCCCTCGCTCATCGACGACGGCGAGTGCGACGAGGCATGCAACACAGAGAGCTGCGGCTTCGACGGCGCCGATTGCTTCCGTGGGCACACCGAGTGCTTCCAGCGGTCGGATGCGGCCGACTACCGCGGCATGGTCCAGCGCACGCGCAGCGGGCGCACCTGTCAACACTGGAGCGACCAGGTGCCGCACCAGCACACGGAGACGCATGCGCGCTATCCGCGCGCCGGCCTGGGCGGCCACAACTACTGCCGCAATCCTGACGGGCAAGAGGGCGCCTGGTGCTATACGACGGACGACAACGTGCGCAGAGAAGCTTGTGAAGTTGGCGAGCCGAGCGAGCGCTCGTGCTACGCGCCGCCGCCGCCGTCGCCCTCGCCGCCAGTGCCGCACGGGCCGCCGCCCCCGCCGCCCCCGCCGCCCTCGCCCTCGCCGGAGCACCCACCTCCCGCCCCTTGCCCACACGTGTGCACCGGCCTCGGGCACAACGGCAGGTGCGACGACGAGCTAGGGTGCAACTCGGCCACGTGCCTGTGGGACGAGGGCGACTGCGGCGACCTGCTGCAGCATATGCTCGAGATCGGCCTCGACGGCGTAGCGGGCACGGCGGACGCCGTGAAGTCGATGAAGCTCGCAGAGCTCATTGCGGATCAGGGAGGCTTCGTGCAGCGCGCCCTCATGCTCGGGATGCTCGTCGGGCTCGTCGGTGCCGTGGCTGCCATGGTCTGCTGCTGCTACCTGCGGCGCCAGCGCCGTCAGATGCAGATCGCGAGCGGGAAGAAGTACACGCCGTACGGCCAAGCAGAAGAGGACGACGGCCTAGGCTTAGACGACCTGGGAGCGAGCGCGCCGCGCCTCGCGTCGGCGGTCGACGACGACGACGACGATGACAGGCGGTCGCATGGTTTGTGAGCGCCCGCGTGGCGGCTCGACCGCATGCGCCGTGAACTTGATCCCCACACCGTACTGTACCTGCATATATAAGTATGTGCATGTGCACATCTCTCATCTGATGCTTGCCTCGCTCGCTCTAAATCTCGTTCTGAGCCACGTACGTTGGGAGTCGTGTCCATGTGGGAGTGTCCGAGCACTGCATGCTGACGATGTACGTCCTGTCGTCGACCGGTGAATAGACGAGTACTTGTATCGGAGACACTCTGAAATTCCGTGCCAGGGTGAGGCACGGCCCACGACAGGTTAGCCAAAAAGCGAAAAAAAATTCTGTGCGCACGGTTCACAGCCCTAAAGGCGGTCCTTCCTTTATCCACCCGTCGCGTTCCCATTCACACCGTCTCACGTCCTTCGGGACAGCGTCTTCGCTCTTCGCGCTGCAGCTCTTCACAATGGCGTCCGGGTTCAACACGAGGCTGAATGGCGAGGACAACTACGATGCGGCTCGCCGTGGCGAGGGCACATCGCAAGTTGAGAAGAAGATCGACTCAGCGATGGAGGGCATGCACGCAGAGGATCACCCAGACCTCGTCGCCACAATCAAGACAGCGCAGCAGGCCGAGGAGATAGCCAAGGAGGAGGTGGAGCAAGCGTGGCTTGCGGCCAAAGCCGACGGCACTGTACAGGCCATGAAGGGCGAAATCACACGAGCTAGGCTCGATGCCGTCGCGCCCCAGGAGACGGATAACGAAATCGAGGCGCTGCGCAAGCTCCGGCTGGCCCAGATGCGGGGCCGTGCGGAGCTGCGCGCGCAGTGGCTGGAGCGCGGGCACGGCACGTATGTGGCGCTCGAGCAGGAATCGTCCTTCCTCCAGGCGCTACCGAAACATGAGCGTACCGTGTGCGCCCTGTGCATGGCGGGTTCGCTCGACGGCGAGCTGCTGCACACGCACATGCGCGCGCTCGCTCGAGTGCACATGGAAGCCTACTTCTGCTGGCTCGACCCGGAGCGCGCGCCCGTGATGATGGGCATGGTGGACGTGGGCCGCTTGCCCGCGCTGCTGCTTTGCCTCAACGGCAAGGTCGTGCATGCGCTGCACGGCATCGATCGCTCGTTCACGACCGAGGGCGTGGCATACGAGCTCGGCCAGCATAAGCTAGTGGACTTTGAGGAAGGCCTGTGTTACTCTTCGGTCAAGGGCGGGTGCACGACGGCCACCGCGAATCACTCTACGAGCGGCCGCCACGTGCTCGACGATCCCGACGACGACTTGGATGACGACATCGACATCGATGAGTAGGGAAAAGCGACGATCTATTCCTTTGGAGTTGCATTATGCCGGCTTCATGCAGACGCATGCATTATGCCTCGAGTACGGCCTCAGCGGCGCAGAAAATTCCTATTGTCTTCGTTGATTGTGCCGCCGCCCGTGCCCAACCCCTGAGCAAATATGTCTTTCTCACCGATCCGAGAAAGCTGCACCCTGCCGCTATTGGTCAAACTACTCGAATTTTTTTGTGAACGTGCGTGCCGAAAACCCTGTGCGCCGGTCCCACCCAGTTTACCGGATTAGAGCAATAGAGCGCGTTGGGACCGTAACGGCGTTCCAGGAACTGCCGCGAAACTTGTGTGAAAAGTTGGCGATTGAGTTGACGTATGACGAGGGATGTCGATCCGAGCAGGGTACCACACCATCTGTTCGTTGAATTACACACAACATTGACGCATAAAGAACGTGCACACCGAAGACCGTGTTAAACCGTGTACGTATCTTGAACGCGAACAGTTAACGGAAAATGTCTCTGTGTGTACAGCTGTTAGCTCTGAACCCGGCGCTCGGCTCGCTTTGATCTTTGTTCCTCTCTTGTCTCTTCTTCGGATGACTTGAACGGCGTTCCTGGAAATTACCTCCGGTCTTCGAATCTGTCGCCTCAGATGCGCAAAAGCAACTGGGGCTGCAACACGTCTACGTCCACTCACAACGCGTTCGCCGACATGAGCGAGCCCACAACAGCCATCACCGTCGTCAGCCCCAAAGAGGCACCCACGCGCGAGAAGCCCAAGGAAAAGCAAATGAGGGCCAGTGCGTCGCTGCTGCTGCAGTTTGCGACCGGATGGGACCTCTTCTACATGATCTTTGCCGCCAGTTTGCAGTTCTTGGTGGGCGGCGCCATGATCATCCCGCTCGTCTTCTTTCAACAATTCTTCGATGCGGCGGGCGAGACGACATCGATCTCCCCCATCGACATGGATGTGATTTCCGAGACCGCGCTCAACTTTACGTTGGTCGGCTGCGGGCTGATTGTCGGCTTTTTCTTTTCCGTGTGGCCTGTGATGCTTGCTGCGGCGAGCCAGAAGAGGAAATGGAAGAAGAACTCCCTTCGCGCGGTCCTCAGCCAGGACGTGGGCTGGTTCGACGTGAGCAACCCACAGGAGCTCGGCTCCAAGATCACCGCGAGCACGACCAACATCTACAAGTCCCTCGACTTCCCGTCGTACATGATCTTCCAGGGCATGGGCATGGCGATCGGCGGCATCTTATTCGGCTTCTTGCGCGCGTGGAAGGTCGCGCTCGTCGTCACAGCCGTCATCCCCATTGTGATCTCCATCTTCGTGGTCTTTTTCTACGTACTCTTCTCCGCCACGTCGGTTCGAAACAAGGCGTACGCCACAGCCGATGGTCTGGCGACCGAATCGCTCTTCGCGATGCGTACCGTCGCGGCGCTCGGCGTCGAGCAGCGCTTCGCGGACAACTTCGTCGCCGTCCTCGAGCACGCGACGAAGGTGCAGGTGCGCATCAGCCCGCTCGTCGGCTTCACGGGTGGCACGGCGCTCTCGTCCTTCCTGTGGCTGCTCGTGACGGGCTTCCTGTCGGGCGGCTACTTCTTCTCGGAGCAGATGGACGAGTCGAAGTTCGACTATACGTACAACAACCTCTCCTGGTGCGCCACCAAGGAGAACGCCCCGTTGTGTGGGCCGACGGGCTGCATCGCAGTGCCAGAGGCGATGGGCTGCGCCGCGGTTCCCGCGGCAATGGGCGGGCCTTACCAAAACTTCGAGATGAATTGCCGCTGGATGGGCTTCGTCAACTCCGGCGACAACTTCTCGACGATGCTGCTCGCGGGCCTGCAACAGCCATCGGCCGCCGCCTTCGAGGCATATGCCCAGACGCGGGTCAAGAGCTCCTGGCTCGATGAGCAGCCCGATCTCCTCGAAGGTTGTCCGCTCAGCGCGGCCGCGGTGCTCATCTGCGTGTTCGCGATGATGAACGGCGCGCAGGGCTTCGGCGCGGGCTTCGGCTCGCTCGCCAACTTCGCGCAGGGTCTCGTGGGCGCAGGCACGCTCGACCCAATCATCAAACGCAAGTCTCCGATCGACCCCTTCTCATCGGAGGGACTCAAGCCCGAAAGCGTTGAGGGGGCGATCGAGGTGAAGGACGTGGTGTTCGCCTATCCTTCGGCGCCCGAGCACCTGGTGTGCAACGGCTACTCGCTCTCCGTCCAGGCGGGCCAGACGGTCGCTCTGTGCGGCGCGTCCGGCTCGGGCAAGAGCACCCTCGTCTCCTTCATCATGCGTTTCTACGACCCGCGATCGGGCATCGTCACCCTCGATGGGCACGACCTCAAGTCGCTCAACGTCCGTTGGCTGCGCTCGCAGCTCGGCCTCGTTGGCCAGGAGCCGGTGCTCTTCATGGGCACCGTCGCCGAGAACATTGCGTACGGCAAGCCAGGGGCGACGCTTGAGGAGATCGAGGCTGCGGCCAAGATGGCCAACGCGCACGAGTTCATATCGACGCGCCTTGGCAACGGCTATGAGACAGAGGTCGGCCAGGGAGGCTCGAAGTTGTCCGGCGGGCAGAAGCAACGCGTCGCGATCGCGCGCGCCATCATCAAGAAGCCGGCGGTGCTGCTGCTCGACGAGGCGACGAGTGCGCTCGACACGAAGAGCGAGAAGGTCGTGCAGGCGGCGCTCGACGAGATCATGACGAAGCAGAAGCGCACGACAATCATGATCGCGCACCGGCTGAGCACGATCCGCAACGCCGACAAGATCGCCGTCGTCGAAAAAGGGCAGGTGATTGAGCAGGGTACGTACGACGAACTGCTCGACATCGGCGAGGGTGGCTATTTCTTCAAGTTGGCCAAGAAGCAACAGGAGATGGGCGCAGCCGACCTCGCCGCCATCAGCGCGGCCAAGGGCGCCGCTGATGATGAGGACGACGACGACCAAATGCCGTCATCAGATTCAGTGTCGAACGCGTCCGCCATCGTGATCCCGCTGGGCCGCGAGAAGCGCAACTCCAAGGAGGCCATGGCCATTGTGCCGGCGCCCGACTCATCCGACGATGCGACTGCGCTGGACATGAGTGAAATGAAGGGCGCGAAGGGCGCGAAGGGCAAGAAGCCGCCCAAGGAGCAGAGCTACAGCAGCAAGATTCTGACGATGCAGCGTGACTCGTGGGGCGTGATCGTGCTCGGCTGCATGTTCGCGATCGGCTCTGGCAGCTCACAGCTCTTTGGCTTCCGCCAGCTCACGCGCTTCTTCGGCGCGCTCTTCAACCTGACCGGCGACCTCATCCGCGACGAGATCTTCGATGTTGCGATGCAGATCATCCTCATCGTCGTGATCATGATCAGCTGCTACACACTCGACTCGTCGTGCTTTGGGCTCGCCTCGTCGCGCCTCACGGCCAAACTGCGCATGCATGCCTATTCAGCCTTCGTGCGCCAGGACATTGGCTTCTTCGATATGGAGGAGAACTCGGCTGGCTCGCTCACCGTGTTCCTCGCTGAGAAGGTGACACTCATCGAGGCACTCACCGGCGGCATGGCGCAGGCGACCGTGCGCGTCGTCGCGGCCCTCGTGACCATGATCGTGCTCATCTTCATGTGGGGTCCGTGGCAGCTCGCGCTTACGCTCTTGGGCGCTCTGCCCCTGGTTGGGGCGATCATGGGCGTGGTCACCAACACGCTCATGGGCGACCAGATCAAGGCGCAGCAGGGCAAGGAAAACGCCACCGCCAAGGGCAAGGCCGAAATGGACACCGGCAAGATGCTCAGCGAGGTCATGTTCTCGATCCGCACCGTGGCCGCCTTCAACGCCGAGCAGCGCTTCTATGATGACTATTGCAAGAGCGTGGACAGGATCTATGAGATGGAGAAGAAGCAAGCCTTCAACGTGGCCATCGCCATGGGCGTCTCCATGCCTGCGTTCATCTTCCTCATCGCGGGCCTCTACTACTACATGGGCTACCTGATCTACGTGGGCGCGTGCGACTTCGAGGAGGGGCAAGTGCCGCTTATGCTCATGTTCGGCGTGATGATGCCCGTCATCTCGGCCGTCTCTGGCCTCAAGGACACCAACCAGGCCACCCAGGCGGCCAAAAGGTTCTTCCAGGTCACCGCACGCAAGTCTCCGATCGACCCCTTCTCGCCGGAGGGACTCAAGCCCGAAAGCATTCAGGGGGCGATCGAGGTGAAGGACGTGTTTTTCGCATACCCGACGGCGCCCGAGCACCTGGTGTGCAACGGCTACTCGCTCTCCGTCCAGGCGGGCCAGACGGTCGCTCTGTGCGGCGCGTCCGGCTCGGGCAAGAGCACCATCATCGCCCTCATCGAGCGATTCTACGACCCTCAGGGCGGCGTCGTCACCCTCGATGGGCACGACCTCAAGTCGCTCAACGTCCGTTGGCTGCGCTCGCAGCTCGGCCTCGTCGGCCAGGAGCCGGTGCTCTTCAAAGGCACCGTCGCCGAGAACATTGCGTACGGCTATTTCGAGGCGACGCAGGAGGAGATCGAGGCTGCGGCCAAGATGGCCAACGCGCACGAGTTCATCACCAAAGACCTCGACGACCAGTACTCGTCCGATGTGGGGCTACGTGGCGGCAAGCTGTCCGGCGGGCAGAAGCAGCGCGTCGCGATCGCGCGCGCCATCATCAAGAAGCCGGCGGTGCTGCTGCTCGACGAGGCGACGAGTGCGCTCGACAACACGTCCGAGAAGGTCGTGCAGGCGGCGCTCGACGAGATCATGACCAAGATGAAGCGCACGACCATCGTGATCGCGCACCGGCTGAGCACGATCCGCAACGCCAACAAGATCGCCGTCGTCGACAGGGGCAGGATTGTCGAGCAGGGCACGCACGACGAGCTGCTCATGCGGTCAGGAGGCATGTACAGCAACCTGGTTATTGCGCAGTCCTCGTGATGAGTCCCTTTCCCCATTGCTCCGAACTGGCAGTTGGCAGTTGCTGCCCATGCCTGACCTTCGAACGCATGTTCTCGTATGGGCCTCACGCGTGGGTATGCGTGTTCACAACGTAGAACGTAGACACCCGCGCCCGGCACTCGCCCCTGTTGCCTCATCGTGTTGTGTGTCGGTCTGCACCAGGCTCCAGGGCGGGGGTGTTCTCGCAATCTCGGTCCGCGGTGCCGGCAGGCCCGAGGCTGGATTGCATGGGGTGAAAACTAACCGAACTTTCCGCTTACATCTCTGAGCACTGAGGTCCTCATCATTGTTCATTCTGATAGACGTGCCGTGATAGAAGAAGAATTCTTAACGCGGATGAATTTGGATCAAGTTTTGGATTCATCTGATACCGGTAGGAATTCGGATTCCTACCGCATGAATGATCGCGCCGATTCAAGTGAAGATCGGATCGTCTCCGGCACAACACTGCTCGAGCGCTTCGCCTCGGACGGGGCGTCCCCTCCTGCCATGGTGCTCAATACCACTTTTAGCACATCTCCCACGAAGCCTCTCCCACAGTCGGCCTCTTTCCGACACTGGGCCCTACTCTCGCCCATCGACTCGCCACGGAGCAGCCGGATCGAGGCAGCCCGCCTGCAAACGATTGAGCACCAGGCCCGACCAACAGAATCGTCGCCGCCTCCGCCTCCGCCTCCGACGCTCGACCAGGTACTTGCTGATGGAAACGATACCGAGAACGAATCGTCACCGAAGGCGGTGCCGCCTGGCTCGTTTGGCCTGGATGTTAAGTCGCTTCCCTGCCGGAGGACATCGCAGTCAGCCCGTACGGCGGTCGTGCTGCGCGCCGCGTATCAGATCGTCCAGGTCCAACGGCGGCAGCTCAATGAACTTCAACGCCAGGTCAAGAGCCGCGACAACTCCATCCGCGTCCTCGAATCGGCGCTGCGTGCTGCCGAGGCGCGGGCAGCTGCACCCCGACCGCCTGTTGCGTCGCCGCCCGCTGCTGCGACTGACATGCCGGCGCCGGCACGGGCACGCTCGAGCAGCAGCGCCACGGAGCCCACGGACGCGGCTGCAGATGCGACTCCCGAGTGGCAGCGTGTCGAGGCTCTCGCACTCGAGCTCGATGTGCTCAATTGGTGCCTCGGAGAGGGGCCCGCCTTCTCACGCGCAGACTTTTGGCGTGAAGCTCTGCCGCGCGGCGCAGCGATGCTCGCCGCGTGCGGCGAGGACGCCGAGCTCGCTTGCGTGGCTGCCGTCGCGTGGCGAGCGACTATCGAGGTGGCGCATCGGTCGCCTCAGCCACCCGAGAGGCTCGTCACCGCCTTTCGACGCGCGCGCGACCGTGTGAACCTGCGCCTCACCCGTTCTCTCACGCATGCTGGCTCGCAGCAGCCCTCTGCCGAGCGACTCAGTGCGTGGCTCGGCTCGCTCCGGCCCGAGCTGCCGCCGCTGCCGCTCTCGCTGTGCACGTGCCTTCGGGACGAGGTGGCCGGCGCCGAGGTGGCGGCTGGCGAGGCGGTGACCACAGTGCTTGTGGCGCCCGAGAGGCGGACGTTACGTTGCGTCAACGACGCGGGTGCGCAGGTGGACATCGAGCAGTTTCGCAGCCCGAAGGCGCTCGACAGCGCGGGGCTGGGGAGCGGAGCGGAGGACGAGGACGAAGCGTACCCGATCCGCAAGGCGGCCTTGCTCGCTGGCGAAGTGTGGAGGCTTGCTCGCAAGGCTGAGGCGGGGCCGGGGGCAGAGCTCCACCTACGTGTGCGAGAGGCGGGCGGGTCGTGGCAGCGTGTCATCGTGCGTTTCGAGCCATGCGACAGCCTCTCGCAGTACGGGCGCACGACGCAACCACGTGTCTCGCGCGTCCCCAGCGTCAGCCCTCGACGCAGCCCTCGACGCCCTCGTCGTCAGTCGCTGGCTGACGGGGACGCATCCGGCGACGTGGTCGACACTCATACTCGTGCTCGTGCTCGTGATCGTGCTCGGAAGGATGATGGGGCGGCTGCCGACGCGGCATTCGACGACGACGCGCCTAGCCTCGACGGCAGCGACGGCGAGGAGGCTCGTAGCCCGAGTAGAAGGCGGCCGCCGCGCCCTTGCCAGCCGCCGCTGCCCTCGCTGTTACGATCGCCGTTAGGCGCTTATGCAACAGGGCTAGGCGACGAGGGCGCGTCGTCGGGGGCGTTCCCGCTGTCCCTGCTGTCACGCTCGTCGGCGGCGCTGCTGCCGGCGGCGCGCTCGCCCCTGATCCTCAGATCCAACCGTCGCCGTGGCAGCCTGAGCGCCTCGCCCGCCGCCGCCGCCGCCGCCGATGAGGGTTGTGCCTCGTCTGTACCGATGTCGCCAGCGCAGCCGCAGCCGCCGCTGAGCCCGCTGCCGCCCGCGCAGGAGGTCGCTGAGGCGGCCGCCGCCGTCGTGAGCGCCGCACGCGAGGCCTTTGGAGGAGCGGTGCGGAATCTCGTCCATGCATGTGAAGCGCCCAAGTCGCTCGAGGTCGCCACTGCGGTGCCTGAGTTGCGTGCATGCGCGGACGCCGCCACAGCGGTGCATGAGTTGCGTACATGCGCGGACGCCTGTGCGCGGGCCGCACAGGCGCAGCTGAGGCTCTGCGCGTCATGGGAAGAGCGCACCGCCACGGCACTCAGCGCCCTCACCAAGCCGCCACCGCCTACACGGCGACCCTCGTGCCCACGCAAATCCAGCAGTCGACCCCTGGAGCCACTAGCAGTCGATGCCCACGAGCCACCGCCGCCGCCCACACACGAGCCTCTCGTCGCGAGGGTGGTGCCGCTGCTGACGAGCGGGTGCCCAGCAGGCGCGGCGGCGGTGGCAGCGGCCCTCGAGGCACGCGGCGCGACGCTCCTCGCCGACGTGGCCGAGGCGGTGCTTCGCGCGCCCGGCCGCGCGCAGAGCGCACGTCAGCTACGCCGACTGGATGCAGCGGATGTGGAGGCGCTCATCGAAGCCCTCGAGGCGGCCGCGGCCGCGTCGTCGTGGGCACTCGACGCCGCTCCCGAGGCTGCCGCCGCCGGCAGTGCGGGGAGCAGCCTGTTGGCGAACCGAGGAGCGGGATGCAGCCTCGCCGCAGCTTTTGAAGCAGCGGCGCCCACGACGGTGCCAGTTGGGGCGGCGGAGGCGGCTCGCGCTATAAGAGGCAGCGCGCCCGCAGGTGTGCCATCGGCGGCGGTGCGAGCGGCGGCGGCGGCGGCGGCGGATGCAGCGGCGCGGCTACGTAAGGGACGCGAGGCGGTCGGCGTGCTCGCCCTTCGTGAGCGCACCGTGCGCGAGAGCGACGAGGCGCACGAGCCCGCCGGGACGGGCGCCACATGCATTACCGAGGAGGCCACCTCCCTAGCCAGGAGCTCAACGCCGGTGCCAGCGCCGCCACCGACGACGACGACGGACGCAACGGAGGGCGCGACGGCGGCCCCTGCCTCCGCCCCGACGGCGGACGCCGCGTTGAGCGCTTCTCCACGGCCGAGGCGTCCGTCGATCGAGTGCGGCGGCCCGAGCGCCTTTGGCCAGAGCGGTGGCGGCGGCGGTACGAGCGAGCTCCGATCTCCGGGAGGTCTGCGCGAGATCTCGCCGCATGATGTCAACCTGGAGGCTCTCAACACGACGATCGAGGAGCACCGCAAGCGGCTGCTCGAAGAGCGTCGTCGGCTCGAGGCGCGCCGTCTCAAGCGGCTCAGCGCCCCCGCCGCCAGCCCAGTACGCCCACCCACCGCCGCCGCCGCCGCTGCCGCTACGTACAAGGCGCCGCTGCCCACTCTCAGCGAGCGTCGAAGCGAGCGCGCACCGTGCCAGCCGCTCTGGGCCCTCGGGAAGCCATCGCGGCGCTACAGCGCGTGCGGCCGGCTCGGTTGGTGGGGGTTGCAAGCGCGCGCGAGTGGCGACGATGTCAGCTCTCTCCTGCAGCCTCCGCAACCCACACCCATCAAGGCTCAGGAGGCGGTGGATCTACTTGATTAGACTGTTCAATATGACGAAGCTTGAAGCACGCCGGGGGGGCAGTCCCGGTCTGTGTTCGAGAGGGGGACCATCGGGGCGACGATGTTGCGACGACAGTATCAGTAAGGTCTGAGGAGCGACCGTGCGCGGCCTGGGCGGTGCGGGCGAGTCCTCGGTGTGGGCGCAACCGGAAGCGGCCATGCCTTGCATGCAAGGTGCCACGCGCAGTGCCTTCGGCACGTGTACGCCAGGCGAAACGCCAGCACGGTTCATGCGTTCAAGCGCGGCGGTTACGCCCTGAGGGTGTTTCTGTTTTGTCTACCTGGGGTCTCACTGCTCGATTCGATGACTTTCCGACCGGACTGGCAGAGCCAGAGGACGTGGTCGTTGGACGCGGTCGGGTCGGACGGGTCGCGTTCGGCCGCACTGCATTCCCAGCCCTTTTCAGAACGGATAATTCGGAAGCGGGGCTCGCGCTCCGTATCTCCTTCCTTTTTTGGAAGGAGATACTGAAATCCTCCCACGTTCGCGACCGTTCAAAAT
>PJAB01001262.1:0-15891 GCA_002887195.1 Chrysochromulina parva
CCCAACCTAACGATGCCATTTGCCTGCGTGAGTACCAAGGAAATCTTCTGCCACCTGGAGCCCTGTCTCTCTCTCTTCTCATTCTCTTTATCCTCCAGTGCCTGAGCACACCATCTGACATGATATATAGTGTGGTTGTCCCGACTCCACATGTTTCGACGAGGGACATGATACGGGTGATACATGATGATGATACACATGATACACAATGATATAATCAAGATATAAGATGATATTTAATGATATCTTGTATTGAAAATTCCCTTTTCTTGTATTGAAAATTCCCCCAATCCCCTGAAATGCGGTGTAGACTGAGAAGTTGACAAGTGTACATTTAACATCCCCCATTGTGTCTGTGTGAGCGCCTCCCTCGCACGCCTTCACGGGGCTTGTGGGTGTGTGTCTGGCCGAGAGTGCCCTGAAACGAACGAAAGAAAGCATGCTGTCGTCCAGATAGTCTATGAATATGAATATGGATATGAACGTCCAGTGGTAGTCTTCATGTCGGTGCTCTCATGCATCTCGCTGCCGATGGGAAATTGGGTCAAAGAGGCAGATATACAGCACGCCGATAGAGTGGGAGTGGCATCGCCGCCAGCTCCCGAGCGCTTGCCATGTGAGCACTTTTGCGCCTCGTGGGCCAAGCGAGACTGGCAATACGCGTGCAACACGCATGACTGTGCTGGCTGCACCAAGGTTCAAGGATGCCTTCGACCGTCACCGCCGCCGCTTCCACCACATCTTCCGCCATCTCCACCCACCCCGCCCTCGCCTCCCACGCCGCCACTGCCCTCTCCACCGCCACCCTGGCCATGGCCCCCACGAGCACCTGCACCTCCGTTATTGCCACCTCCACCTCCCGACCGGCCGCCACCGACACCCTCGGCACCAACTACGCCCTCGCCGCAACAACCGTTGCACCTGCCTCTCAGGTCCCCGGAGACTCCGCCTTCCATATCGCTGCCGTTGCATCGAGGGCATAGTTCGATCCCTTGGCTCATGAGCCTCTCACGACCAACGATCGAGATCGCAGTGCTCATGCCTGCAGCTCTGCTCCTCGCCGTGGGCCGCTGCCTGTACCTCTACGGGAGCCGCCCTCAGCGCATCGTCCCATACGAGATTGCGCCGCTCAGCGACGATCCATCGACGTCGAAGAGTCCATGTACACACATGTATTGTATGGACAGCGCCGAGGACCCCGAGCTGCAGCCGGCGGGACAGCGCGAGACGAGCGAGCCGAGAGGCTTGCCGCAGCCTAACGGCAGCGGCGAACCGCCCACCA
Organism: Chrysochromulina parva; assembly: GCA_002887195.1. NCBI lineage: Eukaryota > Haptophyta > Prymnesiales > Chrysochromulinaceae > Chrysochromulina > Chrysochromulina parva. The sequence continues at coordinate 1,283 of PJAB01001262.1, forward strand.
CCACTTAGGAGGTTTCGGTTCACTAATGCGAAACCAACACCATAACATCGAACAACGTCACTGATTTTCCGATTTCCCGCATCACTCCGGCCGGCGCGTGTAACGACCTCCATTTACCATTAGGAAATCATTAGGGTTTAGGCGTTGCGATGTACGATAGACCACCCATACGACATGTCTGATCCGGAACATATGTCAGTTGTCACCCACCATTCCCACTCCGGGTGCGCCCTGCGTTGCGCCTACTAGCCAACCGTGTACACAGTACTCAGAATGCATGTCGCGCGCGCGCTCGCGCGCGACCCCTCAGACCCGCGATCAGTCCACAAGTGGCTGGCGGTCCTGCTTCCAATCATCCTCATGCTCCCTCCTCACATGCGCGCGTCGTGTGGCGCTTTCCCTCGTCGGTGCACGCGTGCCCAGGTTAGGCCAGGGTTGCTCCGTCCCCATGCCCACGCTGCCGCCGCGACCATCCGCATCCGTGCGTCTGCACCCGTGGTGTCCTGCATATGCGCATCCTCAATACAAGCCGTCGGTGCCGGCGTGCTCCTGGGCGCCCGACACCACGGCCACGGCCGCGTCGGCTACCGGCGCCATAGAGCTCGCCATGATGCTCATGATGGCCGCCCCGGCGGCACCCTCACCGGCCGCTGGCGCCTCGGCCGCTGGCGCGCTCGCCGCCGCCCCATTCAAATCATCGTCGCCCACGACGGCGCCTTGGAGTTGCATGCCACGCGAGGCATTCATCTGCTGCTCGTACCAGATGGCAGCGTTGAACTGGGCGCCCGGCGGCGGGGCGGCGAAGGCGGAAGCGGCGGACGCGCCCGGCTGCAGCGCGGAGGCAATTGACGTGGCGAGTGCACTGCTGCTATGGTGCAAGCCCATCGCCTGCTGCTGCAGCTGCAGCAGGTGCTGCTGCTGGTGCTGCTGCTGGTGCTGCTGCTGTTGGTGCTGCTGCTGCTGCTGCTGGTGGTACTGCTGCTGCTGCTGCTGATGCTGCTGCTGCTGAAGGTGCTGCTGCTGCTGCTGCTGCTGGTATTGCTGCTGCTGCAGGTGCTGCAGGTGCTGCAAGTATTGCTTCTGGTACTCCTGCTGGAACTCTTGCTGGTACTCCTGCTCCTGCTGCTGCTGCTGAAGTGTCTGCTGGTGCTGCTGCTGGCCGGCGGCGGTGTGCTGCGCCTGGATGGCGGCAAAGGCCGCCTGTTGCGCCGCGTGCTGCTCGGCCAGGCTCGCATGCATCTGAAGCGTCGGCGTCATGGCGATCGCACCGCTGGGCTGCGCTGCACGAAGGTGACCGAGCATTGCCATCGCGTACGCGTCGTGCGCCGTCTGCGCGGTCGCTGGGGCGGCCATCATGCCCCGATGTTGCTGCCCCATCGCGCCCACCACACCAGCCATCGCGCTCTCGGTCGCCGGCACGGTGGCGGGGGCCGTCGGCAAGAGCGGGTGGCCCATGAGCGAGGCGACCTCGGGCATCGGCTCGAGGGACATGGGCTCGTGTGAGAACTGCTTGCAATGGCGCTTGAGCGCGCCGAGGGAGCAGAGCCGGATGCCGCACTTGCACACGTACACGTTGCCGCACGCCTTCATGTGCATCGTCAGGTCCTCCTTGACCACGAATCGCTTCTTCCCACACTTAGTGCACGCGAAAGGCTTATCGCCAGAAAAGTGGCGGCGTAGGTAATGCTTCTTGGCCTGGTACTTGGTCGCGAACTGCTTGTCGCAGTCGGAGCACTTGACCGCGCCGTTGGTGCCGACGAGCATGTCGTCGTCGGCGCCGCCCGCGAGGGACGTGGCGGCCACGAGGGCGCCCGCACCGGGCTGAGCAGAGGCCCGATGCTCTGTCATGTGGTAGATCAGGTTCGCTTCCTTCTTGAACACCTTTCGGCACACGACGCACACGAACTCGTCCACGCCGCCGGCGCTGCCGCCCGCCGAGGGCATGCACACGGGATCAAAGCCGTGCTGGCCGATGGCAAGCGGCATCGCCGGCGTGATTGTCATCCCTGGCCGGGGTAGTGAGTACACACTGTCAGCGGCCTGTGCGGCTGCCGCCAGGAGAGGCACTGCCTGCGCGTCGACGTGCTGGATCGTGGGCGGTGGTAGCTGCTGCCCGCCGGCCTGGTACGGCGCCGCCGAAGTCGCGGCCAGCGCCACCGGCACGCCACCCTGCTGCTGCAGCTGCTGCTGCTGTTGCTGCTGCTGATGCTGCTGCTGCGCTGGAAGCATATTCATCGCCGCAAGGGCCATTGACTGGTTGACGCTAAAGGACTGCGTGAGCGCGGCGAGGCCGGCGGAGGGATCGATGCCCGCCGCCGCGGACGCCTGCTGCACGGCTGCCGCCATCGCGGCAAGAGCGTTGCTGTCAGTTGCACCCTCGACGCCCTGCAAACCAGCGTATGGAGAGGCCGACAACGGCGGGTACTGCGACGGCGACTGCGCTGATGGCTGCGACATGCCGAGCGCTATGATCGATGCGGCGTCCGCCTCGCGATCAGTCGCTTGCGCCTCTGTCGCTTCCGCCGACATTGTGCACCTGTTGTGTGTCCACGCACACCGGAACCGAGAGACCGTCAATGAAATTGATCATCGCCACTCTTTTGTTCGATCAACTTCGCATCTTGTTCGTCAAAACAATCTCAACGTAACAGAACAAGAACTGAAAAAGAAGAAGTCTGTCGGCGGCTTTAGTGCTGGTCCATCGTCTCTGTGTGTCTCTGTTCACACGCGAGGACAGGAACCTTGAAAAGACGCGCCCTGGGTGGCGAGTATCCACATGTCGACAGACTTCGGGAGCCCACCGAAATTGCCGGCGCCAACGCCGACGCTACGCACGACTCTGCTCCTTGTGCGCCACGGAGCGCGCTTCGACTACGCAAATAGCCGGGAGTGGCGTGAGCGCTGCACTCGCCACGGCCATGAGCTCACCGACCCGCCGCTCTCGGCGCTCGGGCAGGCGCAGGCACGCGAGACGGCGGCCGCGCTCGTACGCGAGAAGCCGAACCTCATCCTCTCCTCGCCCTATTTCCGCGTGCTGCAGACAGCACAGCCGCTTGCGCAGTCCCTCGGACTGCGCATCGGCATCGAACACTGCCTGGCCGAATTCGGACACTCACCCGAAAAGATTGTGCCACCCGAGGCGCGCATGCCAGTGCTGCCAGAGGTGGACGAGGAGTATGTACCCGTGCTCGATCGGCTGTGCCGCGGTCAGTTCGATCAGGCCACGGGGAGGGAGGCCACAGTCGACTACCTGCGCCGGCTGCTGCTCTGGAAGCGCGAGCTCGCGAGCGGCCGCTTTGCGGGCCAGACGATCGCGTGCTTCTCGCACGCCGCGTCGGTCGCGCTCGTAGGAGCGCTCGTGGGGGCGGGCACGCTGGAGCAGGCAGGCAAGTTCGCACCGTGCGGCATCTATAAGCTGATCTCGGACGACGGCGGCCGGACTTGGACAGTCGGGGCCCGTGGTGACGACAATAGCGCCCACTGCACCGCCAACGACCCAACGACGTGTGCATGGGGCTTTGCCGACTTGAAAAGTGAGGACGCATTTAAGAAGAGCGAAGCCGCGTGGCTCGAGGCGCTCGCCCTCGGCCCCACCGCTGATGCGCCCGCCGCGTCGACCGAAGTTCCCGCCTGCGCTAGCGGCAAGCTCGTTGGCACGCCATCGGAGCGGGCAGTTGTACTTGTCGGATGCGGCTTTGCCATCGGCGTGCTGGCCACGCTGCTGCTAGGGGCGGGAAGGAGGCCTGCTGTCTGAGCGAGCTACTCGTACGGTCGCCCTGAAAGAAATCGAAATGCTTGTGTTGACCGAGGGCAGCCGGGAGCCGTACTTTGAGATCGGTGGAGTGGTGAGGGCGGGGGGAGCCGCGACTTGACTGCCGGCACCCAGAATCGGTGTATTCACATCTTTAGGAGTATCAAAGTAGGAGTATCCAGCTGTACTCCTAAGTATCTATCCAGCTCACTCCTCGAGCTTCTTGACTCGGAGACTCGCCATTGCTTTCGGAAAAATGAATTTCCCAAAGCGCCGCTCTCGCCTCTCGGAGCGGATGTGCGACACGTGGATGTGGTGAGCGCGGGGGGCCGCGACGAAACTGACTGACTCACGACTGACTGTTAGTGAGAAGAAGGTTTCACACGAGTCAACCTCGCTTCTGCACATGAGTTCTGAGCGGGCAGCAGCAGTGCCGTAGCTGTCGTGTTAACGTTCACATGTGCCGTTCACAGCCAATGTTTATAGTTCACACAGGTTGAGGGTCGAACAGGGGCGTCTCCACGAGGGTCACGAGGGCGGCTCCCGTGTGCCGAGAGGCTCGTGAACTTTTGTTCGGGCAGGGTCTTGTGGTCGCTCGTGTGTTTGGATGGGATGGAGACACAGCGTGCGTGCCCGCTGGCATCGAGCTGGTCGGCATCGCACGACAACCGTGGTGAGCACCATCGCCATCGGCGAATCGATCGCGATTGTGCTGATCAGCAGCCCTGCTCGAGTGCATCCTTCCACGGATATGACGTGGCGAACCCTCGGGACCACATGCATGCTCGATGGTTTGGACCGCTGCCCCATCCAAATCGTCTGCGATGGCTATCGCACGCCGACCGATTTGGAAGCGTCGCACGCTGCTCGCATCCTGCCTCAATTGGAGCGCGATCCTGCTGCTCTTTCCAAAAAGGGCATCGTCAGAGGTGACTTGGGCGACGCGTACGAGAAGTACAAGGCCCAGCTGCACATCGACATTGCTGAGCGCGGGCTCAGCGAACGCGTGTCGGTGGAGGAGCTCGGCTCACACCATGGCTTTGCCATGTGCGTGCGCCACGCTCTGGAGCGCTGCGACCGCAGGTTCGCGCTGATCATGCAGCACGACCGCTGCTTCATCCGTGGCCTGGCTACGCACGACCTCGCGCGCATCCTCGCCACGTTCGACGAGCCGACGCTCGTGCGCTACGTGGGCTTCCCGTCATCGACCTCGAAAAGGCTCGCCACGCGCCTCGCGCCCAAGTACAAGCTCGGGCCGCTACTCGCCCAGCGCTCACGCGAGCTTCGCCCGGGCCTGTGTCTTCGGCCGTCCAATTTTTGGTTCGATTCGAATCACATCGTGCATGCGGAGCGCGCGCTCGCCGCCTTGTTCGCGCCACTCGAGCAGCGGCAGGCCTCGATGCCGCTTGTGCTTGCAAAGCGGCTGGGCGCGCCGGGTCCCCTCTATGGTGACCTCTATGATGACCTCCATGGGACCCTGAGGCGACTCACGCTCCGGGTTGGAGATTTTATCGAGGACCGGTTTGGGACTGAGCAGCGAGCGTTGCTCAGCCGCCTGCACGACGATCCGGCTCTCTGCTTACAGGCCTTCGACTGGACCGGGTGCTACCTGCTCGAAGAGATGGTGGAGCGCGGGGGGACGGTGGGGCGCGGGGGGTCGGGGGGGCGCGGGGGGTCGCTCGCTGCGAGCGCGGCCGATGAAGACTGGAGCGAGCGGCTCGACACGGCGCTGCTCGAGGGAACCGTCGAGGACCACTTTTGCGACTTGCTCGATTCGCGCGGCCGGGCCACGTTTGTGGCGCACATCGATGCGCGCGGGGCCGTCCCACGAGAATGGTCGCGTGGCCTCCCCTTGCTGCAGGGGCATGCGAAGCCTCAGCCTCCCGGCGCCGAAACTTGATCTCGTCTCTATACTTTTGAGGCGCAGTGCCGCGCTGCGCGCGAGTCCAAGACCAAGTTGTGTCGCCGTCGCCGTCCGGCGGGAGGCCGGGACCTCGGGCCGCCCCGCCCCGGAGAAGCGCGCGTCGGGGCCGACCTCTTCGTCGCGTGTGTGTAGCTACTGTATACGAACCATGATACGAACCTCAGAAACAACTGACCTCTGAGATCCATGTACATCGCATCCCACAGGGGTTTCCCGCGTTTCAATCGTTTCAAGCTCTTCGCACGCGTTCGGAGGCGAGGCGCGGCAGTCGAAGACTCGGAAGGGTGCGTTGGATCCAACGTGGTGCACCAGACGGAGCGGATCCAATGTGGTGCACCAGACAGACCAGACAGACCAGACAGAAGCGTGCGTTGGATCCGCCACGCCACCGACGCGACCGATCACTCGAGTGCCGCTAGGCAAGCCTCGTAGTCGACGCTCGTCCCCGGCCCTTGGCATGCGAGCACCTGAGCCCACAGCGCTCGAAGGGCCTCGGCCACCTTCGCCGAGGGTGCGTCGCCCGCACAGGAGAGAGTGTCCGCCACGCTCGAGACAGCAAACGTCGCGTCCCACCCTTCGGTCATCAGCCGCTGCTTCCACACGACAGCTGTCTCAGGTGGCGCATCCTGCCAGGGCAAGCTGCCAGCGGCGACGTAGGCGAGGGTGTAGGCGAGGGCCTCAATATCGTCCACCTCTCGCGCGTGGGGCTCCTCGCCACGCTGCTGGCGCACACTCGCGAACGCAGGCGTCCCCGCGCGGGTCTGCAGTCGCAGATATCCCGAATACCCTATCGTCTCTACGGGCAGAGAGCAATAGTTCTCAAGAAGCTCCGCGTTCGCAGCGTCGGTGGCGATGGCGCCCGCACTGGCGCCCACGGCCTCGGCCTCGAGCGCGTCGCCATCGACCATGCACACGTCCCCCTCGCTCCACTCGGCACGCGTCGAGATCCCAAAATCGATCAGGTGCACGGAATGCGGATCGCCGGGCACGTTGAGCATGATGTTGGCGGGCTTGACATCATTATGAACTACGCCCGCATGATGCAACTCGCGCAGGCAGCGCAGGGTGGCACGGCCCACGCGCAGCACCATCTTAGTCGGCAGCCGCGTCGGCCCAAACGCCTCACCGGACCTCGCCTCCGCCTCCCACCGGTCCTGCAGCGACGGCCCAAACCGATCGACCACGAGCATCTCATTCGCACCCGCGTTCGCACCGGTGACGTCATCGCGGTGGTGGCGGCGCACCTTGTGGTAGTGGTGGAGCTCAGGGAATCCGGCAATCCCGCTCATCACGCGAAGCACACGCGCTTCGCGTTCGAGCTCGCGCGCAAGCTTCACGGCCACGAGCCGCCCATCGTCCTGGCGCTCGCCGAGGAGAACGATGCCAAAGTGGCCCTTACCGAGCCGACCGGTGATCTTAATGCGCCAATCTGCCAAGACGCTCAAGTCGGCCGCGCTCAGATCGATGCCCGACGAAGCTGCTGCTGCGGCCTCGCGTTTGGCCTCCACCTTTCTCAGGGCATCCAACAGCGCTGCTTGCTTCTTGGCGCGCTCCGCGATCAGTGCGGCGCCGTTATTCGGTGGTATGAGATGATGAGCCGTCGGTGAGACTTTATCGCCGACGTTTGGTGCACACATGAACGGAGCACCGCCGCGCCATGCCGCGGCTACACTGATGAGCAGACACGTTACGTACGCCATTCAAGGAGAATGATTCCGCAGAGGCCTGATTGATGATGCCCTGTTGAGGGGAACTCCCGCGACCCGTTCACGTTCACGTTAAATTTCCATCTCGGCAAGACGCAGGTGTCGATTCAACTGACCCTTTCTCAAGACGCAGGACAACAGGTACCAAGAAACGGGTGGGAGACCCGGGTTCAGAATCGGCATCAAACCCAATACGGCACATGTATGCATTTCCTAGGACCAACACAAGCGAGAGCGCACAGAAAGGCCCTGATGTCGAGACGTGTCACGCCGTCCAGATCCACGCCCCCGACGATCCTCGCAGGAACCGGGATGTGGACATGCCGTCGTGGGCTACAGTGCGCCGACGAGATTACGAGTCGAGCGGCTTGCCCTCGAGCCAGCGCGAGAGCATCTGGAGGGCAAAGTTGGGCTTGTACGTGGGGACCATGTGGCCCGCTCCCTGGACGGTCGCAAACGTGAAGTTGTTGACCGCATAGTCCTTGACATAGCCCGCCCGCTGCCTCTTCGCGTCGGGGGAGCTGGTGAGGGGCGCGGTCCACTGGCGCCACTCCTTCTTGACCGGCAGGTTGAGCGAGTCGATCCAGTCGACTGTGCCCCAGGTTGGCACGCACGCGTCGGTATCGCCCGAATAGATGAGCATGCGGTACTTGCGCAGGAGCGTGTCGTACAGGGGCAGCAAGTTGCCCGAAAAGTCCATCGGCCCCTTGTTGTAGCGCATCCCACCCGTGTTGGTCTTCACATGGAGCGCAGCGGCCACCTCGGGCTTGCCCAGCCACTCGCGCGTCACACGGTCGCCGCCGCATGGGTAGTCATTGAGGGCGGTGCCGAGGGCGAGCCCGGACGGGCGCGGGACGTCTCCCTCGACGACGATCGACTGCTGGTCACGCAGCGCATTCCACTCAGAGCCCTTCTTGTTCCACGCACCGATCGTGTCACCGGCGCACGTGTCGTAGATGTTGTACACGTCGAACGAGCCCGCCGCCTCGTCGGCCTCCTGGAGAAGGGTCTGGCACTTGGCATTCTGCACGCTGTCATTGCCCCACGGGCCGCACGCCGCGTTCAGCTTCGTGTACAGCTCGTTGGAGATCATCGAGTGGCCGTGGTACGTCTCGATCTGAATCTGGGCCGCCTTGCCCGAGGTGAAGGCGCACAGGCCCACCTGGTTGCCCCAGCAGCCGTCGCCGATGGCGGCACCCTTGAGGTTGGGGAAGCCGCCATCCGCGTCCATCAGCTTCATGAACGTGGGCAGGTAGATGCCGCCGTATGATTCAGCCGTCAGATAAAAGTCAAGCGGCTTGAACTCGGGGTACGCGGCAAAGAAGGCGTGGAAAAAGTCCACGGCGTCCTGCGCGGACGATAGGTCGGTGTTGACGCACTGGGACTTGGGTACGCTCTCGTCGCAGTACGAGAAGCCCACGCCCTTGGGCTGCGACACGTACAGCGTGCTCGCGACCTTGGCCCAGTTGTACTCGTTGTACAGGAGCTTCGGCATGTCCTGGGTGTTGTTGGTGAGACTGTCCTCGTTGAGGTGCCACTGGCCCATCTCAGTGAGCAGGCCCGCGTTGATGCCGCTGCCACCAGGGCCACCGTTCGTCCAGTACACGAGCGGGTCGCTCGCCGGGTCGCGCTCTGAGAGGATGAGCCAGTAATGAATGAACCCCGGCACGCCCGAGGTCTTGCCGACCGGCAGGTAGCCCGAGTACTGGCGGCTCGGGAGTGGGCCCGACCACCCCGGGAGCGACTTGATTTCGTGCTCGGGAATGGCGGAGGTCGCCAGCAGGCTGGTGAGCGCGAGCATGGAGTCGTGCGGGGACACCGACGGGGGGACTGCGTCGATAGCGATTAGGAATCCTTTGTCCTCCTCGGCGTTTCCTCATCAGTTTGACGCAACCCATGGTGGTCGTGAATCAGTTTCGTCGCGGTCCGCCCGCGTTCAACACAACTACGGTGCAAGTAGCTTGTTGAGGGGTGGGGGAGCAAGTGCACGCGCACACGCGTGCATTGTCTTGGGCCGGTGTGTGGCCGTCGGTCGGCCGAAGACAGAGCGTCTGGGGACACGTCCACAGTCATGCTCATGGGAACGGGCGTGGGGAACGCTCGGCGCCGGGGTCTAGCGCGTCGCCGTGCTCCGGTCGACTGTGGGCACGAAACACTCGCAATAAAAGAAACTATGTATTATCGTCTAGCTTCAATATCATTTTATGTGAATTTTGGGCACGTTCTTGGGAGAGGGTGGAGATGAGGGTGAGGATGCGATTGCGATCGCGTCGACTTCAGGACCGCGTGCGGTGGGCCGGTGCGAGCGCTGATCAGCGCGGTCCTGCCGCATGCGCGCAAGCCGCGAGGCCATCGACTCGTCGGAGAAATCTTTGGAGGAGGGGCGCTGCGAGGAAGACACCTCGAGTGTCTCCTCCCGTGCTGGCAGCTTCAGCTTGTGCTCCGGAGAAGTCTCTGGTAACGAGGGCAGCGCCCTAGGTAGCTGCCGCTTCTCACCGCCAAAGGCGCCCAAGGCAACAAGGGGGCCCAGGCACGCCGGTGCCGACCCCTTGCCGACGCTCCCCTTGCCTCCGCCGCCCGACTCGCCACCAACGGCCTTGGCCGCCGCAGCGCCGCCGCCGCCGCCGTTGCCTGCCGCCGTGGCTGCCGCCAATGGCAAGGCAAACTGATGGTCCGTTCGCGACGGGTCCGGCCAGCGGTAGCCGCCCACGGCAGCGCGCATCTTGCTCATGCGGACGGCGCGGCCAAGAGCGACTTTGGCGATCATCGTCGCCGCATCCGCCTTATCCTTGAAGCCCTTCGTTGTCGTCGTCTTCCTCTTTTTCTTCCTATTCCTCTTCCTCCTCCTCTTCTGTTTCATCACGAGGCCGGGAGCCTTCTTGCGTGCTATGTGGCCACGTTCAAATGCTGCGATCGTCGTGGCCGCCGCCTCTGGGCTCATGGGCTCCTCAGCCTCCTCAGCCTCCTCATCTTCCTCCTCGTCGTCAACGTACTTGCCATCCTCCTCCTCTAAAACGCCGTCGCCACCTCCTGCTGCTGACGACGACGCGATGCCAGCGATGACCTTGTCAGACATCTGCTCCAACACCGACACCATCTTCTCCCGCCGCGGCGGCAGCACAAGGGCCCCATCGTCACGTATGTATTGGAGACGATTCGAAAGCAGATGCCCCTCAGACTTGACACGCCACACTTGGCTCATCTGGCAGACCACCGGCTTCGCGCCGGGCGCCATCTCGTACAATCCTTCCTCGTCGGCGCTCGGTGCCAACGTCTTCACAAGCAGGAACTTACGACCAGCATCCCCAACCTGGCCGAGCGGAGGTACGATCATCCCAAGGTGCATCTTCACCGCCGCCGCCGCCTCCGCGTCGTCCTCAGGCAGCTCGTCCAGCGTCGTCGCGCTCGGCAGCAGCTCGATCACATCTCCGGGCAGGAGCGCCTTGCCTAGCTCACGATAGTTCACTGACTCGACCGACGCCCAACTGCCATGCCCGTCGGGGACCAGAGGAGACGGCGGAGGCGGAAGCGGCGGCTCCGGCGGTGGCGCCGGCTCCTCAGCAGGCGGCTCCTCAGAAGGAGGTTCAAACGCCGGTGCATCCGCAGGGACGTTGCCGTCGTCGTCGTCGTCTCCCTCGGGCGCGCCCGTCTGCTCGGCGAGGGCAAGGGCGGGCTCGAGCTCCTCGAGCTTCTCACGCACGATGACCACCTTGGGATGAGTCCATCTGAGCGCCTCACCCACCTGCTCGAGCACATACTTTGCCTCACCGAGCAGGTGACGAATCTCGCGAAGCTCGGCACTGCGCTTGCGACGCTCGGCCGCACCCGCGTCCGGAGACCCCTTGCCAAGCAGGAACCACATCATGTTGACGGCGGAGATCAGAGTCTCGAGATGCACGTTGCCAAAGACAGCACGGCTCCCCTCGAGGCCTTCGCGTACGCATGCCTCCGCCTCCGCCAACTCGCCCAGCACATACAGCACGCAGCCCAGATTGTTGACGGCGTTGAGAGTGAGCGGATGCGACTTGCCCAGGGCGAGTGTCGCAGTGCTCAAGGCCTCGCGGTATAGAGGCAAGGCCTCGGCGTTCTGGTCGTCAGCGTAGAGCGCATTGGCCAGGCTTAAAATGGAACGGATCGTAGCCTCATCTTTGTCGCCGAGCGTCGCGCGCCGCCCCTCGAGTGCCCGCTGCAGCATGGTGATCGCCTGGGCGGTCTCACCCTTCTGTCGCAGCGTGGTGCCATACGATGAGACAACTGCAAGGGTGCTTGGATGGTCCTCCCCCAGCGCGTCCCTGCGAGCACGCAGCACCTCCTTGAAGTACTGTCCCGCCTCGACCACGTCGCCGCGCTCATAGAGCGCCACCGCCACGTTGTTGATGGCGGAGAGGGTCTCGGGCGCAAGGTCGCCCAGCAACCGCCGTCGCGTCTTCATCACCTCAGAATACAGCTCGAGCACCTGCGGCGGCTGGTAGTGCGCGGTCGGGTGCGACGAGTCATCGCCGCCCGAGCGCAGACTGTTTGCGAGGAATGTGATCGCGTCGAGAGTCTGCGAGTGCTCATTGCCCAGCTCATCGCGCAGCCGATCCACATCGAGTTGCTTGCTCAGCAAGTCGATGTGACGCACAATCTGCGTCTGTGAGCGACGCTCTTTCGGGACAGCTGCAAGGAGTCGGCGCGCGTGCTGCAGCAACGACTTACGAATGAGCGCACGCGCGGCCGCGCTGCTCTCGTATGCCACCTGTCGCTCCGCGGGCGAGGCCGTCGCGTACGTTCCAGTACTCGGAATGAACGGAGGGCCCGCCACTTGCGGCTTAGTCGAGGGCACAGAGTACACGATGGCACCGCTCGGCACGGGCAGCGCAGGTGCGGGCGGCAGCCCAAGTGCTTCGCGGTTGAGTTCGTTGGCGCTGGCGCAGGCCATGCCGAGCGAGTCATCCGCGCCGACGACACCAACTATGGTGCCGTTCACCACCTTGGCGACGCTCACGGGCATGTCGGCGGGCGGCACGACACCAAGGGTGAGTCCATGCAGGATGAGGTCGCGATCGGTGCGTCGGCGGACAGCTGTCGAGAAGAGATCCATCTTACTCACCAGCGCCAGTAGCGCCTCCACTTTGGCATAGTCAGAGTGCAGGGACTTGTCAAAGGCCTGTTGCTGCCCCTTGCTCATGGCGAGCTCGAAACGGTGCGGTGTGATGACGTGCGTCTTACCGGCTGCCAGGAATGCCGGCGGCAGCGCATCGCCGCTCACGAGCGTACCGAGCCGCGCGGTGTAGGCCACATCCGCGACGCAAAAGGCGCGGCGCAGCGCGTACGCATCGACCCAGGGCTCGAGCACGAGGACAGTGTTCGCAATCTCTCCGATAATGAAGCCCAGATGCTTGCCAGTAAGCGCGACACCTGAGCGGCCGAAGCGCGTCGAGTAGTCAAAGATCCAAAAGCGAGCATCGGATGGGAGCTCGGGGTGGGTCTCAACGTAATGCTCAAGTGCCGCGATCAGCTCGCTCATGGGCAGCTGGCGCGCGCTGCTCACGAACACCGTCGCCCGCCCCACCTCGGCAGAGCCCGCCTCACGCAGCCGCTCGCAGAACGAGGCGCCACCCGCTGAGCGCGACGCACGCCTTAGGAAGAGCTCGTTGACGTACCCGTTGACCTCGAGTGCCTGCTTGCCGTAGCCGTAGCTGCCAGTGCTACCAGTCAGGTCGCGCGCCACGTATCCACCTGCCTGTTGGAATTGGGTGAGGCAGTCAGGGGGTAGGCCCGCTACCGATTGGCGCAGGGCCGCGAGTGATACCCCGAGCAACAGGTGCTCCGACGACCCGTCCTCCGCGCCCGCCTCCTCGTCCTCGTCGCCCTCAGCTACCGTCTCGAGCTTCACGGGGCTAGAGGTGAGGTGGGAAGCTGCCACCACGGCCTCGAGTGACGCCCCTGCTGCCACGCGCTGTCGCTCTAGCTCGAGAAACCCAACAGAATCTCCTTGGCGGTCGACAAGCCGGTGCTCGGCCTCGACCTCTGCGACCGCTCCCGCTTCCTCCTCCTCCTGCTGCGCTGCCCCCTGCGCCGCCGCCGCCTCGCGCTCCGCCGCCGCCACCGCGGCCGCCGCCCGGAGTGCCGCCTCCTTGGCATCTGCCTCGCGCCGCTCCGCCGCTTCCGCTTGGGCCCTCGACGCCTCAGCTCGCTCGACAGCAGCCTGCGCCGATGCCGCCTGCTCAGCCTGGGCGGCAGCCGCCGCCTGTGTGGTTCGGCTGAGGAGCTTGGCATCAAATTTCAAGGCCATGGCCAAGCGCGCAGCTGCTTCGCGTGCAATGGCCTTGGCTGCGAGTGCACTTGCCTCCGCCTCCTCTGCAAGCCGGCGCGCGCGCCTGACGGCTGCGCTCTCCTCCTCTGCACGCGCTGCTGCCTCGGCCGCTTCCCGCGCCGCCGCCTCAACCTGTGCACAGCGCCTGGCCGCATCCTTGCCCGCCGCCGCAAGACTGCCGAGCGTCTTCATCATCTTCCAGCCGCCTGGCGTACTCGCGGCTGCGCCAATGACGGCCGCCTTGCGCTCCTGAAAAGCAACGGCGGCGGCGGCCGCCTCAAGCTCGTCCAGTCGAATCTGCTCAACCGCAGCGCGCCTGGCGGCGAGGAAGACTCGCTCCTCGTCTGGCTTAGCCATCTCTGCCAGACGCTCACGCTCCGCCGCCTCCGCACGCGCCTGCTCCTCGCCCAGCAATTTCGCCACTTTGATCGCCGATACACGCTCCCGGCAGCCTTCGGAGAGCACGTTCCATGTCTTGCGCAGCTCTCGGTACATAAAGGCACGCACGGCGCGCTCCTTAGAAATATTCTCGCGTTGCCGCTGCACGTCGTCCGCATTCTCGCGCAGCGCGCGCCCGAGGGACGAATCCGCCCACCAGCAGCAGCAGCGCTGCACCCACGGCGGCACGCCTGTCGTGAGGCTTGCCACCTCCCGCAAGTAAGCATCCCGCTCCTTCCACTCCAGCAGCGCCTCCGGATCTGCATCAAGGAGACGCGGACGCGGCGTGAGGCGCGGTCGGTCCCAGAACGGGAGCACCGGCATGCGCCGGCGGCGTGCCACAGAGGCCTCGTTACCCCAATCAAGCCGCTTCACCTTCTGCGCGATGCCGCACAGCGCGGCCACGGCCGTCACCCCCATCAGGCTGAGCAACACGAGCATGTCGAGCGAGATTTGGCGATCTGATGCGGCCCATCCGATGTATGGCGGCAC
>PJAB01001263.1:0-15887 GCA_002887195.1 Chrysochromulina parva
GCCCCCCCATCCGGGGGCGGGCCGTGAAACGCATCGGAAAATCCTCCCCAGGGTGGATGGTTTTTCCACAACCTCCCGAACTTCCCCTACGGAAAAGGGGGGTTCGATGTGTCGGGAGGGCGGGGGGGTAAGGGGTCACCGGGTGTCATCACACTGATGAACCCCGGGCCGTATAGGCCGTTATACTTGTGGGGGCCGCTCGTAGGGGGGTCGCAAACGATCCGCCCTCAGCCAAGGGGGGGTTCTAGCCGCCCGATGGTCGCCCGCCTCGTTAGGTACGGTCCGGTGAGACAAAAGACAACTTTTCTAGTACACCACCGCGGCCCGCGCTCAGACGTCAGAGTCAGCCCAGCCCTCAGATCGCAGATCCGGTCCAATCTTTCTCGATTAGAGTTGTAGCCCTCGGGACGCGGATTTCGCAAATTTCCAGGCAAATGAGGAGACGCAAGAGCCGTCGAGTCATCCTCCTGGTGCTCGTGACCGGAATACAAGATGTGGGATCGATGCTCAGAATACGAGACGTGGGACACAGTGCCCTGGAGCCAACCGCGGTCATTGATGCTCTCGTCCGCAACGCACGCACGGTGCCTGGTGCGCATGCACTTCGCTCCGCTAGCTTGGCACCGTCGGCGGTGGCTGCGACCCAGCAGTATGCACTCGTGGCAGAAGCCATGGCATTGCAACCTGACGAGCTCCCTCCGCTTTGTCACTGCCTGGACCTTGAGCCTGCACTCATCGCGCTGCGCGATGCGCAATCTCTCGATATTCGCACGCTGGCCGAGGTGTCCAATGCAGTTGAGGCGCTCAACTTGCTCGCGAAATGGTCGGAGGGCGAGTTGGCACGCGTGCGCTGCCCAGGGCTGGCGGCGCTAGCGGCCGCGGCCGCCCCCCCCGAGCGTCTGGCAACCAAGCTCGGCGGCACGCCACGGCCCTTTGTGGAGATGCCCGGCGGTCTGGGCCTCTCGTCGGACGCCTTCCCGATCCTTCGCAGCCGGCGCGCTGCCGTGAGCGTGGCCGAGAAGGCCGTCACGCAGCAGATGCAGCAGCTGATGGCGGATGGCTCGTTCAAGCAGCAGCTGTCCGAGCCGGACGCCCAGGTGCAGCAGCGCGACGGCCGTTGGGTGGTACCGGTACCGCCCTCATCTATGAGGAGCCTCGGGATCGAAGTCGCCCGCTCTCGTCGGGGCTCGACCGTCTTCGTCGAGCCACACCAACTCGTGGGGCTCTCGTCGACGGCACGGGCGGCGGCGGCCTCGCTCGCGGCCACGGAGGCGCGCTTGTTGCTCGGGGTCAGCTTGCTCCTCCGGCGCGAGCTCGGCGGGCTTCTCGAGTCGGTGAACGCGGCCGCGAGCCTCGACGGTGCTGTGGCGCGAGCCGTGCTCGGGCGCCAGTGGGATGGAGTGGTGCCGATGGTGGGGGAGGAGGGCGTGGTGCAGCTGCCAGAGGCACGCCATCCGTTGCTGGCACTCCGCTTTGCCAGCGGCGCGGCAAAGTTCAAGGTCGTAGGCAACTCGGTCGCGCTGCAGGCGGGCTCGAAGAGGACGCGTGCGGTCACGTTCGACACCGAGGGCGGCCCAGCGGGAGCGAGCAGCTCGACGTCTGTGCTGCCGCAGGCGCTGCTGCTCACTGGACCCAACGGGGGCGGTAAGTCGGTGGTCCTCAAGACGGTGGCACTCTGTGCCGTGCTCTGCCGGCTCGGGGTGCCGTTGCCGTGCGCCCCGAGGTCGTCTGAGGGGATGCCGCCGCGGTGCGACTTTTTCTCGACGATCGTGACCGACCTCGACGACTCGCAGTCCGTCGAGCGCGACGCCTCCTCCTTCACCGCGCACATCCGCACGTGCAAGGCGGCGCTCGCGGCGGTCGAGGAAGACGCGCGCTCGCAACGCCATACCCTCGTCGTTCTTGACGAGCCGGGCGCGGCAACCGACCCGCTGCAGGGCGCGGCGATCGCTCGGGCGGTGATTGAGGCGCTCCTCGACGCGGGCGCGCTCGTGCTCGCAAGCACGCACTCGGACGCGCTCAAGCGCCTCGGGCTGGCCGACGCACGCATTGCAGTGGGGGCGATGGCGCTCTCGCCAGCCGGGGAACCTCTCTACTCCCTCGTGCTCGGCGCGGTGGGCTCTTCGCACGCCCTCGACGCGGCGGCGCGCGAAGGCCTCCCTGCCGCGCTGCTCGAGCGTGCGCAGCAGCTCCTCCCCGATGCCGAGGGAGACGGCGGCACCATGCGCCGGGAGATGGAGGCGCTGCTGGTGGCGCTCCAGCAGACGAGTGCGCACGCGGCGATGGATCGCGAAGCGGCGGCGCGCGCGCGCACGCAGGCGGAGGCGAGCCTATCCGATGCACGGAAGGCCGCCGCCGCCGCCGCCGTCTCGCTCGGCCAGTCGTCCGATTGGCTCTCGAAGCTCACCCAACGGCTGGACGCGATGGTGGCCCGCCTACGAGCGGACAAGGCCGAGGAGCTCGAGCTGCTCGGCACGACGATTCGCGCGCTCCGACTTGGGCAGCGTGACGCGACAGAGGCCCGCCTGCGCGCGCTCGCCGCGCTCGGCCTGCAGCCGGTGGGCACGCACACGCCCCTGCGCAAAGGCGAGTCCCTCTCCATCGTGCCCGCGGGCAGCGCTGGCTTGGGGAGTGGCGCTCAATACGGCGCGGTCGTTGAGGGGGTCGTGGCCGAGGATGCGGGCGAGTATGACGCGAGCGTGCTCGTGGCTGTGCGTGGCGCCCCGGCCATCAGGGTCGACCGCAGCGAGTGCGCCACCTGGCTCATCGAGGACAGTGCCACAGACGGGGGCGGCGACCGCTGGGCTTGGATGGCGGCTCCTACGGCAGCGGTGGGCTCCAGAGCAGCAGCAGGAGCAGGAGGTGGTGCCCCTGCGGCAGCAGCTCGGGGAGCAGCAAGCTCGAAGCGGAAGCGCCGCTGAAGCCAGGACTTTTAGTCCGGTAAGAAAGCAAGCAAGACTATAACGATAGGTTGCTTGTCCGGTATATATACTCGAGATCCGAGTCCCACGCCCCACCATCATGGCCACCACATGGGCATCGCGTCGATCCATCCACCATCGAGGGCGATCGCGTCGGGTCTATCATGTGATCGCCCGTTTTGAGATTGGGCGGCCCCGGCCGATCGTGATGGGCATCATGCATCGCATGGGCATCATGATGGGCCTTGCGATGTGTATCGGGTCACGGCTCACGGGTGTTGGTGACCACACGCGCGGACCGCGGTAGCAACGTAGATAACATTAAAACGACCAGGCGACACCGGCAGCGTGAGAGCGTCGCGAGGCGGGCAGCTCTTTCAAACCTTGCGCCTCGTCGCGTTCTACGCGACGAGGCGCAAGGTGGCAGGAATCCTTTCGAAGCGCCGTGACCACAAACCGGTTCGCGCATCGAGTCGCGGTTCTTGGCCGGTTGCCGCTCCCGCGCTACTCGCTGGTGACGGCCAACACACTCGCAGCAATCGCGCCCTCGATCACCGCTTCTGCTGGGGTCTTGGGCCTCTCTGCTGGGGCCGGGTCTTGGGCCGGAACTGGCACCTCCTCCGCAAGTTGAAGTAGGGAAGCGGCCGACACCTCCGGTGGCGGCGGCGCCGGCAGCGCATCGCTGGTGACGGCGAGGATGCTCGCAGCAATCGCGCCCTCGACCGCGGCCTGTGCAGGGGTCTTGGGCCGCAGCGGCGGCGCCGGCAGCGCATCGCTGGTGACGGCGAGGATGCTCGCAGCAATCGCGCCCTCGACCGCGGCCTGTGCAGGGGTCTTGGGCCTCTCAGCGGTACCAGTCAGGGGCTCGGGCGTAGGAGCCGTTGCTGCTGCCCCCGGCGCTGCTGCCGCCACCTGCGCCGCCGCCACTTGCGCCGCCACCTGCGCGGCTAACTGCGCCGCCGGTGCTGCTGCTACCGCGGCAGACGGCGCTGACTTTGATACGGGCGGACGGCACGGCGCACAGAAACCGCCCACAGTGTATACCACCGATCCGGAGATGGAACTGGTCCCGATACCTCGGCCAAAGCCGGCGCCCGCTCTGGCGCCCGCTCCGGCGCCCGCTCCGGCGCCCGCTACGGCGTTCGCGCCCGCTCCGGCGCCCGCGCCCGCTCCGGCGCGCCATCGCCGCCGCGCAGGTGGCGGCGCAAGTGGCGGCGGCGCAGGTGGCGGCAGCAGCGCCGGGGGCAGCAGCAACGGCTGCGCCCGAGCCCCTGACTGGTACCGCTGAGAGGCCCTCTACAATCAAGAGCTCGCGTCAACCTAAGCCTCGCAGGTGGCCCCGGCGCAAGTGGCGGCGGCGCAGGTGGCGGCAGCAGCGCCGGGGGCAGCAGCAACGGCTCCTGCGCCCGAGCCCCTGACTGGTACCGCTGAGAGGCCCTCTACAATCAAGAGCTCGCGTCAACCTAAGCCTCCTCCCCAGATGGTCGAGCCTCGCGCACCGCCGCGGCCAGTGCGCCTGGGCAGCCAAGGGCAGCCTGCGGACGACCGCGTCGCGCGCGAAGCGCTCCCTCGAGCCGCTCGTCGCTGCCGCAGCAGTTACCGCAGCAGACGCGCCCCTCGAGCCCGTGGAACCCGTGGACGCCGCTGACTTTGATACGGGCGGACGGCACAGCGCACAGAAGCCGCCCACAGTGTATACCACCGATCCGGAGATGGAACTGGTCCAGATCCCTCGGTGAGTTACTGTGAGTGGCGGCAGCGACCATAATCGAGCGCTTCGGACGCGGCCTGCTGGCGCTCCGAGGCACCCCGCCACCCGACACAGGCAGCGCAGCGGCGCTCCCTCCCCATCGGTCCTCGGACGTCGCGGGCTCCCCCCTCGGGCGGACCGAGCCCCAGTGATCCATCCAGTAGAGATTGCCGAATTTCCGTGTTAGAAGGCCTCGAGGGGAAGGACCGTCGCAGCGAGCGACGCCCCCCGGGGATGCCTCACCCCTCCGGTGGTCAGAGAGCACAGCTATCAGCTTTGAAGGTGCGCCTATCTGCAGCTAAGCAGCTCTCCACCCCCCACCACAGAGAGGTTGTCCACTCCTGTTTGAGCTTCAGAACCCGGTACTTCCGACGAAAATCCCCCTCCCCCCCCCTTTCCCCCTCTTCCTACCATTTGCATGCGGCATGCGCGACCCTGCAAACCAAACTCGAAAAGTTCACGGCTGGCTAACTGGCTGGCTCCTCGCGGCGGGGCGAAAAGCCGATGATCGTCAGGGCCATGGCGTTGCTTCTCCTGCTCAGCCCTTCGGTGGGCCAGCCCGATCTCAATTACGCGTGCCGAGATCCGGCGCGGCGCAATCCGTGCGAGGGCCATCGCGAGGTTGCGTGCTTCCTCGCGGGAATCAGCTTGCGCGAGGTCCACCACCTGCGCGCCTGGGTGCGAGACCCCGAAATGGAGGCAAAGGCGTATCAGATGAACCATCAGCAGGACGAGGCAAAGGAGGTGGGGCGACAGGGCACGCTGCCATCGCCGATCCACGGCCACATGTCTGCGCAGCAGGCACACATCGCCGTCCCTCGCGACTCAGACTTCGTGCTCGACCGGGTCACACAACGTCTGGAGAAGCTGGCGAATGCGGCAGCGCGGCGCCCGCCCCCGCTGGCGGCCTCTTCGGCAGCGCGGCGCCCGCCCCCGCTGGCGGCCTCTTCGGCAGCGCGGCGCCCGCCCCCTCTGGCGGCCTCTTCGGTGGCGCTCCGGCTGCTGCTGGCGGTCTTTTTGGATGCGCTCCGGCTGCTGCTGGCGGCGGTCTTTTCGGCGGCGCGCCGACGCCGCACTCGCCGCCGCCGTTCTCGCCGCCCGGCGCGCCGACGCCCGCCAGATCGGGTGCGACGCCGGCGTTCGGCGCGGGTGCGACGCCACCGCCCGCCCCCTCTGGCGGCCTCTTCGGTGGCGCGCCGCCCGCCCCTTCTGCCGGCCTCTTCGGCGGCACGCCGCCGCCCTCCCCTTCTGGCGGCCTCTTCGGCGGCGCGGCGGCGTTCGTCCCGGCCTCTGGCGCCACGCCGGCACAAGCGTACCGTCGCCGCGGATACCGTGCCGCCGCCGCCGAGAGGAGGGTCACCGTCTTACGCTTCGCTCCGCGCGCCAGCAGCGGCGGTCTCGTCAGCGGCGGCCTCGTGCCCCCCGCGCCCACCCATGCCGTCGAGTTCGTTCGATTCCACACGACAGGCACGCGCCTCCCGAGCTGCGCCGAGCTCCAGATTGCACAGCTGAAGAAGCCGCATGCCACGATGTTTCTGCAGCGCCGTGCACGTGGGTGGGCTTTGGGCCACCACTCCGGTGCAATACGATGTGGAGATGTGCCCGAGGGGGTGCATGTGCGATGTCGATGACGATATGGGGCGCGCGGGGCGCGCGGAGATCGCAATGGCTGGTTACACTGTGAACTGTGTGCGTGACGCGCGTGCGAAATCACGTATCTAAGTCAGGGGTGTCAGAAACGGCCGTGTGCACTACCACGAAAGTGAACAATCATTGTTGCGACACCATATGAATTTTATGTTTCTCCTATTTTTGGCTTTAAGCTTTAATATTAGTCACGAGCTGCCTCCGTCGACAGCACCATCGGCGGGCCGGTGGCGCGCGCAAAGGTCGTCCTGATGGCGGCCGCCACATGCGGCGTGCCGATCGAGTGCGACGTATTGTGCGTCGCCGCGTTCGCGATGCGCTCGGCGATGAGTCGAGAAGCTTCCCATGACCCGCATTGATGGAAACCAGATTGCCGAAAACCCAGGATTCCGAATAGGTGGGTGTCAGGGTATGATTGGGCAACCAAAAAGCCCTACAGGCATACCCCCATACACTGTGGACGGTCTGGTGGTCGCCCGACAGAGCATACCCCCGTACCCCTGACGGCCACCTTCCATAAATGGTACCAGTAACGGACGCGAAAGGCTGGGGAGCATACGTTTATACCCCTGGCTGACCCCTTCTAGTTGATGTGCGGTCCCCCTACCCAACTCGGGTTGTCGGGTACTTGACGGTGTGTTGAATGCTGAAACGTGGTACCATGGTGTATGCATGCTACTTTTTGGGACCAGCGACGAAAGCAAGACGATGCCCCAGACATCGATAGCGATGCTCGTCTCCAATGGCACACTGCGCAAGGTGCCGAGGGGAGGTGCGCAGGATGCTGCAATTCGCACTACCCACGACTTCACCTTCGACGATTGTCTCAGGCAGCTCACATCCTATACCGAGAAGACCAAGGAGCTCATGAAAACTAGCAAAATTGCGCCTGCGCTCAAACTCTTCAACGGCTCGGCGATCAACGATCCGTCCAAGATCTTCGCGCTCCAAAAGGTGGCGATGGTGCTCAAGGAGCAGCGCATCGTGCCTCTTTCTGAAGCCATCCAAATCTTTTACGATCAACGCCAGCGTTTTTGGACGTCGTCGCAAAGCACTTTCATCCAGAGCTGGAGACGACATATTCGTACAATGCATCGGCCATTTCCTGCGACCTTTATTCCAATTTACCGCTCGTGGCCGTGCCGTGGCGTGCGGCTGGTCAGGCCGGTGTATCCCCTCTGCTGCTCATGCCCGACATCCCATTGCTCGATGACGATGAGTTAAGTTTGCTTATAAGTTTGCAGCTACATCCGGCGCTCGAGTTGCGGCGGCTGCAAGAGCAGCGCACGGCGATGGGTACGCCGCTGACGGCTGAGGACTACGCGCTGCTCAAGCGAGCCATGCCTCCCGAGATGTCGGCAGTCACCGACGCACTCATCTACAAGTTCGGCGGCACGCAGGCTGTTGAGGCGCTCGGCATTGGAATGATCCGTGCTGCGACGGCGGGTGCGCGGCTGGATGATCTAGTCAAGAAGACCCTGCCTCAGGCCATGCTCGAGGCGCACGCGGCCGCGCATCTGTTGCTCACCAAGCGCAGCGGCCTCAGTGATGATCGCATTGCAGCATCGCTCCGCACGGCCACCACGAAACAATTTCGCGCCATTGTCGAGAAGCAGGCTCTACTGCACGACCAGCGTTTTGCATCGCATTCGTCCCTGCTCAATCAAGTGCCTGAGCTGTTCGACTTGCTTCGTGCATGTGTGGCGGCGGGCCATGACGTCGTCTACAAACAACGCGGAGAGACACCAGTTGACGAGATGCTCATCGAGCGCTGCATGCACGGCTCGGGCGGGCAGTTGCTGCGCATGCAGACCATACTCAACTCTGTCCTTGCTGATCGTGGTCTGTCGGTCAGTGCTAAAACGGTTGCAGCGCTGCTCAAGCAGGCGGGCATCAAGGCGCTTGCCGTGAAGCACACTCTCAACCCGCTATAGGTGGGGAAGCATTTTTGCTGTGCCGAAATTAGAAGCCATCGCCAGATTGCCTTCGTCTTCTCGGCCTACTGTGTGCGCGTCTCCATCGACCAAAAGGCAAACATGAAGTCCAACTCTGACCACAATACTGCCGAGGGTGGCAACCGGAAGAAGTATCAAATCTCGAGCGAGCGAACGTGAGTCAGCCCAGGCTCACACTCTATCGCCTCCCACATACTCCTAAACGCGCGCCTCCCGTTGTGCTCGCACAGACTCACGTACTCACACGGTGCCGGAGGTGACCACCTCGCCAAGTACGGCCTCTTTTCCATGCTCGTGCTGCCAGTGCGCAAGGAGCAGCGTGACCAGCTTGGCCTCGGTCAATTGAACCTGAACTCCGTCGTGGACTCGTACAATGAGTCAGAGGCCTTCTTCGAACGGCCCGGTCTTGCCTTCGTGCTTGGCCACTGCCAATCAGTTGAGCCCGAAAACGCATTTCGCGATGCCGCCGAGACGTCGCCGAGCTGATTGAGACCTATCCGGCACGGTTCCTCACTGCCGAGCTTGAGCTCGTGCCCTTCATCATCTTCGAGAAGGACAATTCTCATGGTGTGCAAGATGTCTCCTGCCGTTTTGCCTTCACGGTGCTCTCGCTGCTGTACGACTTTGACTACCTCTCGATCGGATCACAGGAGGCGGGGCATCGGGCAACGTGTTCTCGCCGTCGAGAAAGGCGTCCATCAGCGACAGCGTGGCATCCTTGAGCATCGCATCCAGGATCACCCTTGGGTAGTACTCGTCCAGACCTGTTGCGCCCCGTCCATCCGTTGAGCAGCGCTCCAGCATGTCCATGTAGTGCCCAGGATCCTTCTTGGAGTCCACATATGGTCTCAGCACCGACAACTTGGGCTGCGGGAACGTGCCTCCAAAGAGCTCGAGGAAGTTGAAGAAGGACTCGGGCCCGCGACGTGGCAAGCAGTCGGGGTTGAGCACATTCTTCCAAACGTGAAACGTGTGCGCCGATGTCTTGGTGCACTGCATGATGCCCGGTGCATTGAGCAGGCGCCACGCGCGCAACAGCAGCTGGCCATAGTCACCGGTGTAGCCATCCATAAGCTCTAGCGTGGTCGCGATGAACGAGGAGGCCTCACCCTTCTTTGCCGCCTCGATGAACGCCGCCAATTCTACCGGCCGCCACTCAAAGCCACACTTCAGCAGCGTGGAGCGCGACTCTCGAACCTCGCCGAAGCCACCACCCAGCATCTTGTACGTGAAGCCATTGGCACGCTTGCAGATGGCCTTCAGCACGGCCTTTTCAGCCGCTCGCAGCTCCTCGGGGCTCGCCTTGTCGGGCGCCGCCAGATCAAGGGTGAAGGGCGCGCCGTTGAGCCGTCGAGAGAGCGCGCCGTTCATCGACTCCACACCTGGTGTAACATGGAGTAAGATGCGCAACAAAAGCTTTGCAAGGCCATGTGTGTGGATGAGGCCACACTCTACGCCGATCTGATCGAGAGGATCGCCAAGGCGGAGTATTCGAAGAAGTACAAGGCCCTCGTCTCTGACCAGAAGAGCGACGGCACGTTTGCCGTCGTCGCCATAAATGCCGCGTTGAAGCTGAAGAAGCCCGCCACAATGCGACGGCATCGTGGCCGCACGTCACGCAGCTCAAAAGGAGCTGGCCAAGGTTCTCAAGATCAAGGTCGATAAGGTGGCAAAGCGTGCATCACTCCTCGCGGTAATCTATAGCTAATCTATAGCTACTGGCTCGCCCTGCCTGCTGACCGCAAGGACGCATTGTGCTCACCGGCCAGGGCTGCTCAGGCACAGGCACGCCAGCCAACTTTGCCAACGATCACCCCCGCCGTCGCTGCACCAGCTGCTACTGCCGCCGACCCAACTGCTGCTGCTGCTGTTAACCCAGCTGCTGCCGTCGCAGCAGCAGTCGCGGCCATACTCGCGCGCACCCAAGTGGCGGCGGTCGCCGCAGCACAGCAGGCGGCAGCGCAAGCGCATGTCGAGGCTGGGGAGGAGGAGGAGGCAGCAGAGGCAGAGGCCGAGGCCGAGGTGGAGGCGACAGGTATACGAACGGAGGACGAGGCCATGTGGCAGGCAGCGGTAGCGGAGGCGGCCCTCGAGGAGGAGGAAGAGGACGACGAGGCGGAGGTGCTGGCGCAGGCGCAGGCGGAGCACGCGGCAGCTGCAAGCTTGGTCGACTCGGTCGCGCTCGTCGACCTCAAGGACTGCATGGCGTGTTCACGTGCGTGCGGCGAACGGTTCTCCCACCTGACCATGATCACCACGTGTAAGGGCTTCAAGGGGCAATTTGTTTGCTTCGACAGGGAGGCTTGCCTGGCAAGACAGATGTCGGGCGGCGGCGCAATGGACTCAGGGTGCGGAAGACGGCACGTGTCGCACGGTGACTGTTCACCGTGTCAGTGGTTACGCTGCTCACAAGTCACATGTGCGTCGTTCGTAGGTTGTTGTTCAAATTTAAATTAAGGTGTTGACATCGGCCGCATTGAGCGGCACGTCGAGGTCGCCGTCACCCTATACACATCCAGACAGCGGTCGTGGTGACGTTGGCGGAGGCGAAGGCGGTGGAGGTGACGGCGGTGGTGGTCATGGCGGCAGAGGCGACGGCGGCGGTAGTGTCGGTGGTAGGCTTGGCGGTGGCTGCACGGGGTACGGCGATGGCTGGGCTCGGCGGTGGTGGGCTCGGCGGCGGCGATGGCGGCGGCTGCAAGGGCGGCGGCGAGGGCGGCGGCGGCGATGATGGAGGCAATTGCGGAGGCAATGGCGGAGGCGGTGAAGGCTGTGGTGAAGGCGGTGGTGATGACGGTGGAGACGGCGGTGGGGATGGTGGCGGCGACAGGGGTTGCAACGGTGGTGGCGACGGTGGCGGATGGCGGTGGTGGATGTCGCGTCGAGTGAACATCGGCCACAGTCAAATGCAGCTTGTGCAACGCAGTGGCGGGGGAGGAGGCGAGGGCAGTGGCGGTGACGTCGTCGGCGGCGGCGGCGGTGACGGCGGAAGCGGAGCGGGCGGCGGCGGCGATTGTGGTGGAGGCGAGGGTGGCGGCGGTGCTGGTGGCAACGGCGATGGTGGAGGCGGCGATGGCGAAGGCAGCGATGGCGAAGGCAATAGCGGCGGCGGTGAAGGCGGTGAAGGTGGGGGTGATGGTGGTGGTGATTACGGCGGAGACGGCGGTGGAGGCGATGGCGAAGCAAAGGTGGAGGTGGTGACGGCGTTGGAGACAGGAAGCGTTTGGACCATCCATACCCCTACCACGAGGACGAGCTCCATTGCAACCACATGCTCGGCTCATGCCGGATGTACATCAAACGAAACAGGCAGCGGCAAAGACGATCAATCGCCGCCGTCTGAGCCGCCTGCATCTCGGCCGCCTCGCACCATCTGCGAAGGGCAAGCGCCGCCTTGCTACCCGTCAGCTTCATCATCGCCCTACGCACCTGCCGCAGCGCAGCCGCTCGCATCTCGTGCCACCAGCACACAGCAGGTCCGGATCCATCAAGGCGCTCAGCGCGTGTGTGAGCGTCGCTGCAGCCCGGCACGCGCTCTGCCATGCTCGAACGGTGCCCACCATGTCGCGTCGAGTGAACATCGCCTCAGCCGCACGCAACTTGTGCAACGCAGTGAGCCTTGAACCCGCCAGCACGTCCCACGCCTGCCACGCACGTGACAGCTGGAAGCTCATCATACGCGCGACTGCTCGTCGAGAAGAGAAGAAGAGCGCCGAGCTAGCTCGGAACCTCTTTGACGTGGACGAGCTCCACTGCAACCACGCCCGGCTCGTCCCTCGATGCATCAGATGATGCATCACAAAGGCGCCCTGTCAGCTCTGTCTGCCCACGGCCAAGCACCGCCTCCACGCACCATCTGCTAAAGGCAAGCGCTGTCTTAGCTTCATCATCGTCCTACGTACTGGCCGCAGCGCAGCCGCTCGCTTCTCGTCCACTCAGACCAAGAGCGCCACGCACACAGCAAGTCCCGATCCATCAAGGCGCTCAGCAGCGGCGACGGCGGCGAGGGCGGCGGCGACTGGGGCGGCGGCGACTGCGGCGGCGGCGGCGATGGCGGCGATGGCGGCGATGGCAGCGGCGAGGGCAGTGGCGGCGAGGGTGGCGGCGGCGAGGGTGGCGGCACCGCACCGCAAAAGTACAGTCGCTTGCAGGAGCAGCAAGTCGTAGAGCGAATTAATGAGGATCAGCATCGAGTGCCAGTTGGTTGCGTTGTGCATCAGGGTCACGACACATACTCTGCTGTTGCTCGTCACTGGGCATGGGCCCGGCGTGCTGAGGGAGGTAGAGGGAGGAGCAATACGCCTCGCCAGCATTGGCGCAATGATGCGCGCACTGCGCGGTGGAGATGGTGGTGAAGGTGACGGTGGAGGCGTCGATGGCGGAGGCGATGGCGGAGGCGGTGAAAGCGGCGGTTGTGGTGGTGGTGATGGCGATGGAGAAGGCGGTGGGGATGGCGACGGCGACGGGTTGCAACGGGGTTGGCGACGGCGACGGGGTTGCAACGGGGTTGGCGACGGTGGTAGAGAGTGCGAGGGAGGAGGCGATGGCAGCGTGCTGAGCTGTGGCGGGCTCGGCGGCGGCGAAGGAGTAGTCGCCCACGAAGAGCGCCGACAAGTACTTTACGTTCACGGTGCCTCCGAAGAACTCGAAGCCGTCGTCCGCGTTGAACGCCACCACGCAGTGGTCGACATCGGTTGCATCGGTCGACATTGGTTGCATCGGTCGAAATTGGTTACACCCACGCTCACGTCGCCGCTACCACCGTTAAGGGCAGCACAACTCTTTCGAGAGGCCATCGCATAACGTTGTGGCAGCGGCGACGGCGGAGGCGATGGCGGCGGCGATGGCGGCGGCGAGGGCACTGGCGGTGAAGGCGGCGGCGGTGACGGCGGAGGCGGAGCGGGCGGCGGTGGCGATGGTGGTGGAGGTATCGGTGGCGGCGGTGCTGGTGGCAACGGCGATGGCGAAGGCAATTGCGGCGGCGGTGAAGGCGGTGGTGGAGGTATCGGTGGCGGCGGTGCTGGTGGCAACGGCGATGGCGAAGGCAATTGCGGCGGCGGTGAAGGCGGTGAAGGCGCCGAGCGAGCGTGGAGCATCTTCCACGAGGACGAGCTCCATTGCAACCACATGCTCGGCTCATGCCGGATGTACATCAAACGAAACAGGCAGGCAGCAAAGACGATCAATCGCCCCTATCTGAGCCGCCTGCATCTCGGCCGCCTCGCACCATCTGCGAAGGGCAAGCGCCGCCTTGCTGCCCGTCAGCTTCATCATCGCCACGCGCATACGCCACAGCGCAATCGCTCGCATCTCGTGCCACTCAGACCACCTGCACACAGCAGGTCCCGATCCTTCAAGATACCCAGCGCGTGTGTGAGCGTCGCCGCAGCCCGACACGCGCTCTGCCATGCTGGGACGGTACCCACCATGTCGCGTCGAGTGAACATCGCCACAGCCGCACACAGCATACGAGCCGTCTCGGGAGTTCTGGCGGCATGGCACCCCCACGCCAAGAATGCATGCACCTGCTCCGTGCGCAAGTCAGCATGAATCGGAGAGGGCGGTGGCGGCGGTGGAGGTGGAGAGGGTGGTGGCGAGGGCGGGCGGGGCGGTGGAGGTGACGGCGGACACGAATTCGCGCGCGCAGAAACTGGTGAAATGGGCTGCGGTGACGCGATGCGCGCACGGCGGGCTTATTAATGTGTGTGAACGTATCGGCCATTCCAAAAAGGGATACGGTCCTCTTATATTTCGCTAATGAGAAGGCCCCTAGTTTTGAACTAGTATCCAGAGAGGCGCGGACCCCAACCACACGGGCCTCAAAAACGTCGTTCTTTATGGGCGATGTGCAAGCAAAGGTATTAGGTATACCCTATACCGGATACTCGAGCGCCCAGTCTTGCGTTCCTCAAGTGAGAGCGACCCGTGCACCAAGGTGTGAAAGTACCCGTATAACACCGACTCCGGGTTGGCGCATACCCCCATCCCCTAAAAAGCGGCCTGCGGCCGCCTGCTGAAGCATACCCCCATACCAAAATTTCGGTTGCCCAATCCGGAATCATACCCTGACACCCACCTATTCGGAATCCAGATGCCTAGGATCTAGCCTAGAATCGCATCTCGCGCGAGCCGGCGATAGGGCCCTCCACCCCCCATCCCCTCTTAGAATGAATGCGACCAACTGCGCAACTTTGAACAGACACGCACAGGCATTAAGTATGCATGCAAACCGGACTTGAGTCTCGCAGCGTCCTCCGGGTCCACTCTCCGTCTGCCTGGCCACTCGACACCACCGATGTCGCTCAACAACAACCAGTGCCCGGTGTGCCGAGGCACAAACTACGGGCGGCCGAGCACGTTGAGCCGCCACGTGCGGGACGTGCATGGTGTCTATCTTGGCGGCGAGGACTCGTGGGTAGCCAAGCAGCGGGCGATCTTGCGTGCGCGTCGTGCTGCGCAGCAGGCGCCGTCCACCACACCGCCGTCGCACTCATTGCTGGCGCCGTCGACACACGCGCCACGGCCACCACCGCCGCCGCTGCCGCAGCACCCACCGAATGCGGCTGCGGCACCGGCGACCTCGATGCCACCGCCGCCTCCACTGCAGCAAGACTCGAAGCCACCGCCGCCGCCACCGCATCCGTCACCGCCGTCGCCGTTGCCTTCGCCAAAGCGGCCGCGTGAGACATCAGCAACGGAGGTGCTTCGGCCGCCGGTGCCGCAACAGAAGCCGAATGATGCGCCGGCACCAGCGGCGGCGGTGGCGGTGGCGGTGGCATCCGCGGCGGCGAGCACGACTGCTGCAGTGGCGGCGGCGGTGGCATCGAGTGCACCGGTGCCGCAGCCGACACCGTCGACAGGCCTGCATGCAGCAGACGGTGCGGCCTCGGCACATGGCTCGTTGACCCACAGCGCCTCCTTCGCCCTGCTCAAGCACTGGCATCGCAATGGCCAAATCGATCCGCGCGCCGCAGCTGCCCTCCTTGATGCCTTCGCTGTCTCGAATGCTCACGGAGTGGCCGCTTTTCGCGCATACGCGCACCGCATGCGGCCACAGCCATGATCGGTTGTTGTCGAGTTGGGCTGCGGGTCGGTGGCGAAGACCGAGCACTGGGACTGCGAAGACCGGGTGCTCTGCGGTGTTCTTGACGTTGCGCGCGCGGGCGGGCGCGCCGCGCCCATACCGAGTGAGATAAGCTGATAAGGGGGAGTGGGTACAGTGTGCGGTCCAGTTGTACGTATGCTGGGGGGTGGGGGATCGGTCATTTTAGAGGCCCATCGCCCTTCGTTTGTTCGTTAACTGTTCGCGGTCGCGGGCGGGCTCGGCCTCGCACCTGGTCCGTCGATGCGCGCGTGTGTCCATCTCTATCTCGTGTTAATCTAAACACATACACCTTAAGCACCTACGCTGACGCGAGCCTGAGTCCGACTGCTCGCTGTGTGCTCTCCCGAAGGCTCGCACTTCCCATGCTCCGTGTGCTTCCGTGGCCGTGCCCTCGCCCGGCCTCGAGTCAGCACCTGGCCGGCGCGGAACTTGCTCACCGTCGCCTCGCGCTGCGCGGCCGTGTGCTCCGCGTGCAGCACGTCCACGCGCAGCCCATCGTACACGAGCGC
>PJAB01001264.1:0-15884 GCA_002887195.1 Chrysochromulina parva
TCCCCGAGTTCGCGCTGTTCTGGGACTTTGCGAGCCTGCACCAGCCGCCGCGCACCGACGCCGAGGCGAAGCTCTTCCCCAAGGGCCTGCAGAACTCCAATGTGTGGTATGGCCACGCGCAAACCGTCGTGTGGATGCAGAGTGAGCTGCCCGAGGGGTTTGCGGAGCGGATGCGGGCGAGCGAGCCGCCCCTCGCGGAGACGTACGAGGACTCGGGCTGGTGCTACGTCGAGGCCGCCATCAGCGCCGCCATCAAGCCCAGCTTCCTGCGCCTCGACCTCGCCAAGCGTACGGAGCGGGCGATGGCGTGCGCCTACGGGCCCGATGGGGAGTTGCTTCCCGACTACATGCTCGCGCGCGTGTGCGCGCGGCGTCGGCCGCCGCCGCCGTTGCCGGAAACGGTCCGGCGCCTGCTGCAGACGGAGAAGCGCTTCACCAACTCGTCCGACGTGAGCGAGGTCGCGGACCTGTACGCGACCTTCTTCGGCAAGGTCACCGACGTTGGCACGCTCATGTTCCGAGGGCTCAAGTGGGACGATGCCGACGTCGTCGAGCTGTGCGAGGTGCTGCCCCGCTTTGTGGCCGTGAGGACGCTCGACCTCTCCGATAACAAGATCGGTCTGGAGGGCGCATCAGCACTCGGCGAGGCGCTCAAGGTCAACGCAGTCCTGACCATCCTGCAGTTGGACAGAAACCGCATCGGTGACGACGGTGCCAAGGCGATCGCGAAGGCGCAGAAGGTCAACGCGGTGCTGACCGAGCTCTGGCTCGGGGACAACAAGATCGGCGACGAGGGTGCCAAAGCCGTCGCCGATGCCCTCAAGTCGGGCACGGCGGTCCTGACCATCCTGGACTTGAGGCTCAACCTCATCGGCGATGACGGTGCCAAGGCGATCGCGGAGGCGCTGCAGGTCAATGCGGTCTTGACCACCCTGCATCTGAACCTGAACGAGATTGGTGCGGAGGGCGCCCAGGCGATCGCGGAGGCGCTGAAGGTCAACGGCGTGCTGACGAGCATCGACCTGTCCTCAAATCACCTCACCAACTACGGCAAAGACATGATGGGCATCAAGGAGCTTGCCGCCGCTCTTGGTGCCAACGGCGCGCTGACGGCCCTGAATTTGTCCTCTAACCGCCTCAAGGATGAGGGCGTAAGCGCAGTCTGCGAGACCATCCAGAGCAACAAGGAGACCAAGCTTGCGTCGCTCAACTTCGGGAACAATGGTATCGGTCCAGTTGGAGCAAACGCTGTGGCGGCTATGGTAGCCGTCACAGGCGGGCTGACGAGCATCGACCTCTCCCGAAACCAGCTGTGTGGCATCTGGGCTGACAGGGAAGGAGTAGGATACCAACATGGCACCTACACCGCAGAGGGCATCACGGCAATCGCCGACGCCCTGCACGTCAATGGCGCATTGACGTCCCTTGAGCTCAGGGGCAACTACCTCAGGGACAAGGGCTGGGGCGCCATCTTTGCCGCCATTTGCGGCAACAAGGACAGCAAGATCATGTCTTTGGACGCGGTCAACGAGAGCATCAGCCCTGCAGGTGTCAAGCTGATCGCCGAGGCGCTCCGCACAAGCGTCACAGGCTCGCTGACAGTGACCAACCTCCTGGGCAATCAGCTCATTACGAAGTCCGCCGAGATGCTCGCTGAGGTCGCCAAGCAGAAGGGTATCTCGCTCTGCGGCATCAAGCGCGACCAGACCACCGCTGACTTCTCCAAGAAGAGACTCCAGCCGCCCGATGCGATCTTGCTGGCGTCGGACCTGTCACAGGCAGTTGTCACAGGCGTCCTGACCAAGCTCAACCTAAAGTCCAACAGCTGTATGGGAGATGCAGGGAAACAAGCAATGCGAGACGCAGTGAAAGACCGGAGTAGATTTGAGTTGGAGCTGTAGACGTGTTTTCGTGCGAGTGCTGACCTGTCAGAACTCGCGGTGGATTCGCTACGCTGTTGTGTCGTGTCGTGTGTTCTGTGGAAGGGTTTTCCTAATTTGGAAGCTGCGTTTCTGATTAGGCGCGCTTTCCAATTTCCATGTTTCCAAATAAGGGTACTGAAACCATTTACGCAAAGCGAAGCGAAGCAAGCGCGCACTTCCAGTGACACCCGACACAGTCGAGCGTGTGTTGAGAGAAGCGCTCGCGCGACCGCTGTGCACGAGAAATCAGAACGAAATCGGAAATGCTCGCCGTGCCCGTGGCGAGCCCTTGCCAAAGACATCCGCTTCCAGACATCCGCGGCTCTCACACACACACAGAGGTCTCTCATGCTCGCAGCTCATGTCAAAAATATCAACGACGACGCCAATGGCACCCTCAGAGTCACCCTCGAAAGTCCCAAGCCGTTGCCAAGCCCGGACTCGAGCTGTGACCTTTGCTGCTTGGCCATCTGGTGAACACAAGTCGTAGCTGCGGCCTTTGTGTCAAGAAGCATTGGGTCAGCCAACAGCTGCAGCAGGCCGCTGCATGATGGTACCCCATGCTTCGCTGCTTTGCGAGGCTCTTTGAAGCCGAACGGCCTCACCCCGAGCGGAGTCCACCTCAACGACCGCCACGAACATGCTCGCCACCTGGGGGTCGGTCAAGTATACGAGGTTGGGGCGTTCGGCCGCCTCGGAGACACGCAACACCTCAAAGCGCACCGCGCGCGGCACGCGGCGCTGGGCGGCCAGCGCGTAGTGCGAGAACGTCGTGCGCGCATTGAGCTCGAGGATCTTGACCTGTGGGGAAAGGGGAGGACGCGCCGTGGTGAGCACTTGCATGCGCGCATTGAGCTCGAGAATCTTGACCTGCAGCGCGCCAAGATCAAGGGCAATCAAGGGCAATCAAGGGCAATCAAGGGCAATCAAGAGCTCGAGGATCTTGACCTGCAGCGCGCCAAGATCAAGGGCAATCAAGGGCAATCAAGGGCAATCAAGGGCAATCAAGGGCAATCAAGGGCAATCAAGGGCAATCAAGGGCAATCAAGGGAGATCGCACCTGCAGCGCGCCAGTCGTGTGATCTCGAACCACAGCGACGTCGAGCCCGCATGTGGGCACCCCGCACGTGCCTGTGACGAACCACGAGTCGATGTGACGAAACTTGTCGATGTGACGAACCACGAGTCGAGGTGACGAGCCCGCATGTGCCTCGATGACATGCGGCAGGTCATCGCTGTGGTTCGTCTCGAGCCCGCATGTGCCTGGCAATCCGTGGCCATCAGAGGCCATCAGTGGCCCGCACGTGCCTGGCACGTCGAGGGGCGCGAGTGCTGCTTCGATTTGTCGCTCCTCGAAGACGAAACGGACCACCTCCGACGAGTATCGCTCTGCGGGTGAGCCCAGCCATTGGCCCATCCATCGGCGGTGCTCGACGATGGGCATCGAGATGCCGCACCTGAGGAGAGCAGACGCCCAACATGACGCGGGCGATCGGACGCGAAGAGAGGTCATCAGAGGCCCTCAGAGGCCATCAGAGGCCATCAGAGGCCATCAGAGGCCATCAGAGGCCATCAGAGGCCATCAGTGTCCCCATCAACGCCGATGCTCATTGTAACGGCTCCTCAGCCAGCGTCATGTTGGGAAAGGCGCACCGCACCAGTCAAGTCAAGTCAAGTCATGTCATGTTGGGAAAGGCGCACCGCACCAGGACCCTTCCCAATACTCCGCTGTGAACTCGGCGACTATGTCTAGCCACGGCTCGACGAGCAACGCGCCGTCGCGGGCGATGCAGTTCGCCGCCCAGCGCGCCAGCTCAGAGCCCTCCGCTGCAATCGGGGTCGCGCCGTCCTGGGCGCCTTCGCACACGCGCACGCCCAGACCAGAGGAGGAAAACTCGGCCTTGAGTACCGCGCGCTCGTCGGGCTGCTCCGCCACGGCTGCACGCACTGCCTCCACCGAGTGGCATACGACGCCGTGCTCACGATAGCGCCCGACGAGCGAGCGGCGCAGGTGAGGGCCCACGACGCCGTACGGACGGTGGCCTGTGATCGGCACAGAGGACGGCAGCTGCTCCAAGCTCGCACAAAACTGGCACATGCCGCTCACCCCAGCGGCCTGCAGGGCGGCGAGGAAGTCTGGGAGTGGCGGCGGCGCGATCACGAGGTCGGCCTCGGTCGCAAGGAGCCACGGTAACACCGCAAGGTCGCGACGGAGCGCCTGGAAGGATTTTGGGACAGCGCGCCCGGCCGCCTCCGCCTCGACGCCCACATTGCATGTGTATACCCACGCACCCGCGGTAGCGGGAATGGAGCCCTCGGCGGAAGTGGAGCCCTCGTCAGGTGCCATAGTCTGCGAGTCGCCCGTGTCGAGCGCGCCCGTGTCACTTCGCTCGAGCACGTTGTCCGTCTTCGAGGGAGAAGAGTGTGAAATGGTTCTCGTGTACTGTGAAAATTCGGCCACCTTCTCGGAATGTAGATATGGCGTACAGGATTAAGCGTTGAGGAGGGGCTTCGAGTGTGTGTGGAACAGGTGTGTGGAATTTGTGTGCATTGAGGTCGTCGTCATCGAAAGCCCGCGTCACGAAATTTGACTGTTGATACTCGGCATGGCCAGTGTGTGAATTGGCTGTTAATACTCGACGGGGAGGAGACACACACGACAACGCGTCGCGTGCGTGTGAATGCAAAGCGGCTCGCTGGTTTGGTTGGAAGCACGTTCATTAAATGGGAAAAGTCCAGATCATCCCACCTCACGAGCACCGCTTGCCTCACACGCTGCTTGCCACTGCTTGACCTCATCTGCGTGATGATCTTCCACTGCTTCAGTTCCTCGAGGCAAGCGTTGGCAAGTACCACTGTCCCGGCATGCTTGCCACCTACTCGCCTCGGTCTGGGCTGCGAGCGCGCTCTTCCCCCCCTCGCGCGCTCTGACCTCGCTTGGAGAGATCAAATGATCCGGCGGTGCACAACGAAACGGCGATCCACCCAGCGGGCAAAATCCCTTGCCCCCGAGAGAATAGAGAGGTGGCGCTTGACCGAGACGTGCCACCATGCGCAGCATGATGAGCTCAGTGATGCCGGCGGTCAGGTCCCCTACAAGGGCCGTGCAGCGGCTAGCCGCCTCGATGTCCGTGATCGCGTCGACAATTGGAGTGAAGTTTGCCCGGGACGGCGTTCCTTGCTGCTGGTCCTGTTGGCGCTGCTGCAGCTTGTGCTCCACCCAGTCATACTGGTCGAACCTGCTCACGTTGCTGTTATTCCTCTCCACTGCCAGCCATGAGCGATCTATGCGCTGGTGGAGCACTTCGACCCATGGCTCTGGCACCATGGCTCCGGCACGATGCTCGCGAGCCTGACCGGTGGAAAGGGGGGGAGTCCCCTTACCGGTGGAAAGGGGGGAAGTCCCCTTACCGGTGGCGACGAGTTCGTCCACAACGGACTGCTCGTCGGTGGCGATGAACAGTCGCCGTAGGCCGTACCGTCGCGCGAGATGGCGCGCGGGTACCAGATATTCCTCGAGGGGCGGGCAGCGTCTCCATGGCGTAATGCATGCGTCGCCGCGGCGCACGTGCACTGCGACACACGACCACTCAGCAGCGCCGCCACGAAAAATCTCTTTCAGCCGCGCATCGACCAATGAGCGTAGAGCCTCCGACGGACGCCACCACACGTCGAGGAGCGCAGCTCCGAGTACTAGGCTGCCCCATCGATCCTCAAAGGTGCTCCGATATCGCTCGCGCCAGTACTGAACTCTCTCGTTGATTGTGGTGGTGCGGGAGTCGTTGTGCACCAAACGCACCGGAAGTTTCAGATTGGTCCACAGGGCGTACGCTCTAGTCGAGTTCGCACTCGAATTTGAATTTGCACACACGGTGTGCAGATGCTGCCAGTAGCATCCGTACCAGGTGCGGCATTCAAGCGAAGTGTCAGCGGCTGCCCACAACAACCTATCGCTCGATTCTTCTGTCCAAACGGCGGGCATTACGGCCGGGCCGCGCCCATCTGCATCCTTGGGTACTATCCACACTGGGAGCAGTGAGTTCAAATGTGCGATAATCGTGGTTCCCAACCCGCGCATGGTCCAAGGCACGCGGTACCATCGAGATGCTTCACATCCAAGCTGCCGCGACCAGATTGATGAGGCCAGAAGCGCGTCTTGGTCATGGCGCCACGGTGCAGGGCGCGGTGTAATTTGCGAGGACGCAGGCAAGTAGCACGAGCACACGCGAACGTTCGACTTGTTGAGTCCGGATTCGGGGCATCTGTCAACCACCCAGCCGACGCGCTCGCGCATCGTGGTCATCCTTCCACTCGCTCACTCGCGGGCTTTCGTGTGAATGGGCTGTTACTTGTTTCCGGCATGAAAACAACTGGGAGCCGGGACACAGACGGACACACGAGGCACACTTGTTACCGGTACCCTCGGAGTTCGTCGGTGTGATTTCCGTTCGACGATAGTGCAGTTCTGCAGAGTCGCGTCGAGGCGCGTTGGAGATGCATGTTAAGTTGCATGAGATCCGACGTCGCGCTTTCGAGAGAACGTGAACGCGACCAGAACACAGAGAGTCACTGGTGCGCAGATAGAAGTCAGAGCGGAGAGATGTGCGCGCAGCAGACCAGGGGCTGGGGCAAAGAGCGGCAAGGGGTACCTTCCTAAGAGACGACAGACGTAACGAGAGATCTCTTTTTTTCATCGTGGCTCTGACTCTCTTACACACATTCCTACCCTCATTTGTCTGGGGATGCCGCTTGCCCGGCCTCCGCGGCCTCCGGCGCCTCGCCGTCGTCCGCCGGCTCCGCCGCCGACGACCCATCCTCCACCACCGCCTCGTCCTTCTTGGCAGCTGGCGTCTCGAGTGCCTCGTCGGCCGCGCCGAGATGCTTGCCGCGGAGCACGAGGTTGAGCACATCGTCGAGCGTGACGCGCTCGGGCAGCAGCAGACGCGAGCGCACCTCCATCAGGTAAAAGTACGTGTGTCCGGAGACGAGTCCAAGCAGATTGGGGCCAATGTCACCTGCCTGCAGCAGGTCCTGCAGCATCTGCGCAAAGGGCAGCCAGCCGCACCGGATCTGGAAGAAGCCGAGCAGGTTCATCACCTGCACCTCGTACTCGCGCGAGTACATGTACACAAACGCCATCACCATCGGGGAGCCTAGAAAGATCATCGCAGGGAAGAACTGCTTGAGAAGCAGCAGAAAGCAGGCGTTGCACACGATCATCTTGATGAAGTCGCCGGGCTCCCAGCGGTACTTGACGAGCTCGAGCACCTTCAGGCACTCCCAGAAGTGGTGCAGCTGGAACCAGAAGAAGACCGACTTCACCGCGTCGCCCATGTAGAAGAAGTTGACCAGCAGCCGCCACCATTCGCCATGTTGCATGACGGCACGCTCGCTGAAGCACACGCTGCGCAGGTCAAGGACCTTGGACGACGAGAGCACGGCCATAAGCACGCTCAGCGACACCCATGACCGCGTGATCGGTGGCGCCTCGCTGAAGAGCTTGAGTGGCGGCATCACGGCACGGCGAACGCCCTCGAGCAGCGGATTCGGCCGCCTCGGCAGCGGCGGCGGCGCGTCCGGCGTGCCGGCGCCGCTGGGCCTACCGCTCACTGGCGGTGGTGCGTCTAGCGCGGCGCATGGCGATGCAAGCAGCAGGAGTAGAGGCAGACCTCTGATAGGCATTGATCACGCCACCGAGGTCGAACTTCCGCGATTTCGGTGGCGACACTCATGATTTCGGGGGGTTGGTGCATCACCGAAAGCACATTGTGTGATCCAGCGTTGCGTTCCGTGAATCTTTCCCAAAAAGTTCTCGTGCTCAGGATTCCTAGGGCTTGCCGAAATGGGGTCGCGAGCCAGACGGTCGCGAAGCCGCGCCTTCGCCGATCCGATCCCCCATCGTAAGCGTCGAGAAGCTCACCACCTCGAGGTGTTGCCGAAATGGGATCTTGCCCACAGTCTCGCTTGCTCTCCCACATGAAGTTCTTGTTCGCGGCACTTTTCCAGCTGGTCACGGCTCAGGAGGCGACCATCGGCGTCCTCACCTCTGATGCAGGCTGTCCAAGCGGATGTGGGGCGGCGACTACCGTCGTCGGCACACAGGTGGCTGCCGCCTCCTACCCGCCATCGGTCAACTCGTATGCGGGCGGCTCCACCTGCAGCAGCGGCAACAACATTTGCTCGTGCGATTGGCCCGGCACGTGGGGGAACGGCGCGCCACGGTACCCGAGCGCCTCCAACCCGAATCAGGCAGGGGGCGTCCAGATCACTGTGTACTTTACCGCAACAGGCGCATGCTCCAACAGTTCGGGCGCGGCATCGTGGGGCTACAGCGCGTGCACTGACGCCGACGTGGCCAACCGGCTCCTGAAGAATACGGCCGATGCGACGCGCTGCCGCGAGGCATGCCGCAACGCAAGCAGCTCCGGCGTGGGTGGCTGCAACTTTGCATTCTTCGGCTTCTGGGCAGGCTTCTGTCACATTTTCTCATGGGATGCTTCGTACCTAGCGGGCGGCGGCTCGTGCCCGCGCACAAGCCATTGGGTGGGCTCCAGTACATCGGGCGGGATGCAGGGGGGCGTCACTTTCGTCAAGGGCGTGCTCATGCCGCCTCCCTCGCCGCCGCCTCCCTCGCCCCCGCCGCCGTTGCCCCCGCAAGCGCTCACGATGAGCGTGCTGACCGACTCCACGGGCTGCGCCTCAAACTGCAATGTGAGTGGCGTGGTCGCGAGCACTGTTGACAGCTTCCCAGCGTACAGCGGCGGTGCGAGCTGCGGCTCCGGTGGCAACAACATCTGCACATGCGACTGGCCAGGCTCGCACACGGGAGCGGGCTCGCACGTCACCGTCTACTTTCTTCCCAGCGGCGCGCAGACGAGCACGGGTGATTCGGGCGTCCTTCGGGGCGAAACGCCGCGAGCGGGGACGCCGAACCCGTGGCTGTGCCGTGAGGCATGCCGCACGTCGGCCACGTGTTCCTACGCCTTCTTTGGGTACTGGAACGGCATCTGTCACCTCTTCTCGTATTCGTATGCGTACAGCAGACCGACCGGCAACTGCCCGAAACAGACCATGTGGGTGGGCACCGGCGCCCGCTGGCTCGGCGGTGTGACGTGGGCGAAGCAGGTGCCCGCGCCACCGCCTCCGCCGCCCTCGCCTCCGCTCTCACCGCCGCTCTGGCCGCCTCAATCCCTATTGGTCGACCCGGGAGAGGATGTGTGGCCGGTGGCCTGGTTTGGCAACTTTTCGTGTTTCGGAAGGGAGGCGGGGGAGGCGGCTTACTTCAACGGGTGCACGCCTGCCGAGGCGGGAAAGACGTATGAGCACGTGGAGCCAGACCCATGGCGCGACGAGCCCAATACCACGGTGCTTGGGTATGACTGGGGCCTGCCGCCCAACACGATGCCCTCGCCGACAGGGCTCCTGGCGATGCAGCGCTCCTTTAACTACGTGCCGACGCCGCCCAGGCTCTTTCACAACTCTTACCCCGACACGGCCCTGCCCTTTGGCGGCCCGTCAGCCATGGTGCTGCCAGAAGCGTCTCGGATGCTCTTCAGGTCGACGCCCGTCTACTCTATCTGGGCGACGTGGCTGCAGCTCGAGCCGACCGAGGGGACGTACAACTTCGCACCGCTCCATGCCAACGTCGCCGAGGCCGCACGGCGCGGCTGGAAGGTGTGTCTGCGCATCCTGACCTCACACATCGGGTCGGCGCCAACGTACTTGGCCGGCCGGAATATCAGCACACGCTATACCGACGCGGCCAACGCGGAGGCGGGCGGCTCGTACGACCCCATCGACCCACAGTTCCACGCACGCTACCTCGCCTTCCTCGTCGCGCTCGGTGCCAGCCGCCTCTGCCAAAACGAGACCGTCGTCATGATGTACGCTGGCTACGCGTCCGCGTCGTACGGCGACGAGTACATCGGGCCGAAACACCCGAATGCGACCTCTGGGACTGCGTACGACCCAAACTATGACCCCGCGGCCCTCTTTCCGCACGTGCGCGAGCGCCTCAATGCGTGGGCGAGTGTGTGCACGGGCGTTCCGTCCAAGGTGCTCATGGGTGGCGAGTCGAACTACGGACTCTCCCTCGGCTTTGGCTCGCGCAACGGCTTCGTCGAGCACTACTGGTACCAAATCCCGCACATGCCGAGCGGGCAGGGCTTCGAGAGCTTTTGGGCGCGCGAGTACGTCTTCGTCAACGAGTCGGCACCGATCCTCTCGAGCGGCGGGCTGCTGGGCGACGAGAACGAAGAGTACGAAGGGAATTGGGCCAGCGAGTACATGACCTTCTCCCCTGGGGAGCGCGGCGGCCGTTGGAACGCTTCGGCGCCGATGCTCAACGGCACTGCGCGCTGGGGCTTGATCGCCTCGTTCCCTTACCGGTACCTGATGAGCTCGATGCGCTTGCTCCAGATGCGCGTCTCGTACTTGCTCGCTTCCTCCACCATCGTCAACCCCGCACTGTTCGCCTATGTGGCGCTCGAGCTCGGGCGCACCGCCGCGACCTCCCCGGACGCGTGGTGCTTCCTTGCCTCGACGCAATTTGAATGGGTGCCTCACCTCGCGAGGCCCGCCGAGGTGGCCCATATGGAGCGATGGCTGTACCAGCGCGACGAGCCGCCCTCGACGCTCGGTGGCGTCGTCACCTTCCGAGACGCAAGGATCACGCAGACACCCTCCGGTTTCTCGACGCCATTTTGGGGCACCGACGGCGACGGCGGCGCTCTCTACGATTGGATCGCGCGTACGGCGCCGCGGGGGGTGATCGGCTTCACTCTCAGCCGCACCTTTGCCCTCGCCCCCCAGCGCCCGCTGCTCGGCGCCGTAATCAAGGTGAGCCTCTTCGACGTCTTCGCCGGCTCAGTACGCCTCACCCAGGCACACACCGCCGCCGCGGGTAGCGCGCCCACGCTCGTCGGCTTCCCGATCCGCACGGTGGGCGACGGTCAGCTCAAGACGGTCACCTTTGTGACCGAACGGCTACCGGTACGGCCGTTGGGCTCTTCGAGCACCTTCGACTTCGAAGTGCGAGCGTTCGACCTGTCGGGCAATCCGCAGCCTCTAGTCCTCTCAATGGTGCGCGTCATCAAGCACGGCGTCGCGGGCGCCCTCGTGCAGCAGGTGAGGGTCGCCATGACCGCCTCCGGCAACGTGCAGGATTTCGGCCCCTCCCAACGCGCCGACATTGCCGGCCGCTTCGCGACGCTCGCCCGTGTCGACCCCACCGCCGTTGCGGTCGAGGTCACGAGCGCGTCCGTGCTCATCACCGTCGCCATCACCGTGCCTGATGCGAGCGCGGCGGCCGCAACCCAAAGCTCCATAACCACCACCCTCACGTCCCCCGCTGCCGCCTCGAGCTTCACCGGACTGGCGATCACCTCCGCCCCCGTCGTCGCCGTCGTCACCGAAGTCGTGACCATGAGCCCGTCGCCGCCACCCGCGCCGCCTGATGCGCCGCCGCCACCGCCCGCCACCGACGACAGTTTGAGCGTCAAGGGACCGCAGCTCCTCGGACTTCTTGGCCTTCTGGGCCTCATCCCCCTTTGCCTCTGCTGCTGCGTGTATAGATGCATGTACTGCAATGCCGAGTTGGAAAGTCAGGCCGGCCATCCCAAGCCGCGAGCCGCGAAAACGTCGATGCCCGACGCAGCAAGGCCAACTACACAGGCGAGCGCTGTGGCGAGCAAAGCCAATTGCACCCAAGCCACACCCAAGGCCACACCCAAAACGACACCCAAGAACGGCCCCAGAGCCAAGGCCCGGATCGTGTGAGGACACCGGCGCGGTGCCTTTGATTCCCCCTTGATATGATGCATCGTCTGCGAGATAGCATGCACGTCAGCATGCACGCAGTCAAGACATCATGACTTGACTCCATCATCCATGGAGAAGAGTCGAGGAGAAGAGAATACTGTAAGTGAGTTACATGTAGCTGTCAGATGAACCCGCCACCGCTGTGCGCGCATGCTGGCCAACGCAGAGGCCGAAGGGCAGTCGATTGGCGCCCAGGAGAGCAGGAGGCGGTGATAGTGCGGCTTTGGCCTTTGCTGCGCTGTGCCAAGAACGAAGGGATGGACCGGTGGAAGGGACCGTTGACACGGTGACCGTCGTTCACGGTGTTTGTCTGCGCCTTCCACGGTGTGTCTCCTCGGGACCGGTGGTTGCGCGTCTTGCCGTGGTGGCAATTGACGTGAACGGTGTAGTGAAGCGCGCGCGGGGGGTCCGTGACGACCTGACTGACGTGAATGTGAACCAAAGAAAATTCACGAGACTTGAATCTCAAG
Organism: Chrysochromulina parva; assembly: GCA_002887195.1. Classification (NCBI taxonomy): domain Eukaryota; phylum Haptophyta; order Prymnesiales; family Chrysochromulinaceae; genus Chrysochromulina; species Chrysochromulina parva. The sequence continues at coordinate 12,212 of PJAB01001264.1, forward strand.
CAGCGAGGACCTCCGCCCGCGACGATCGGCTCGAAATGGTGGCACGATGGGCTCGAGCTTTGCGCACCGTGTCAATCGCCTCGCTGGTGGCGGCGTATCAGCCAAGCGGGGCTCCCGCTGCATCGCGGCTCGCCGCCGCGCGGCAGATCGTCGCGCGCCGCCTTCATGCGAGCTCTGTCGTCATGCAAGCCGTGGAGACGCCTGAGGCCACCGCTGACGTGCCCGCGCTTATCGAGGCGGTGAAGCCCATGGTCCTGCCGAGCAATGAGGAGAGCGACACGCTGCTGCGCATCCGGCACACGAGCGCGCACGTGATGGCCATGGCCGTGCAGCGCCTCTTCAAGGATGCCAAGGTGACCATCGGCCCGTGGATCGAGAATGGCTTCTACTACGACTTCGACTACAAGGAGGCCTTCCTCGAGACCGACCTGCGGCGCATCAAGAAGGAGATGGACAAGATCATCTCGATGAAGCTGCCGCTCGTGCGCGAGGAGGTCTCCGCCGACGAGGCACGCCGGCGCATCTTGGAAATCAACGAGCCATACAAGCTTGAGATTCTCGACTCGATCGTGGCTCGCGACCCGACGGCACTGATCACGATCTACCACATCGGCGACGAGAACTCAAAGACGAAGTGGTGGGATCTGTGCGCGGGCCCGCACGTCGCGCATACGGGCATGCTCCCCGCGGACGCCATCTCTCTCGACTCGATCGCGGGCGCGTACTGGCGCGGCGACGAGACCAAACCCATGCTGCAGCGCATCTACGGATCGGCCTGGGAGAATAAGGAGCAGCTCGCAGAGTACGCGCGGCTGCAGGCGGAGGCGAAGCGGCGTGACCACCGCATGCTGGGCAAGCAGCTCGACCTCTTCTCGATTCAGCAGGACGCGGGCGGCGGCCTTGTCTTTTGGCACCCCAAGGGTGCGCGCATGCGCAACGCCATCGAGACGTTCTGGAAGGATGTGCACATCAACGGCCCCAAGCCGTACGAGCTGCTGTACACGCCCCACATGGCGTCGCTGGACCTGTGGAAGACGAGCGGCCACTTCGACTTCTACAAGGACGGAATGTTCGACCAGGTGAGCGTACCCTCTGCTGCAGCCCGCGGTGCAACCCGCTGCGGGCCACCATACTGGCCGCCTAACTGGCCGCCTAACTGGCCGCCGTGCTGGCCGCCGTGCAGGCCCCTTCTATATGCCCACGAGCCCGCCGACCCCCCCTCTCTTCTGACCTTCTGACCCCGTGCGTGCTCGCCCTGCGTCGTCCCGGGCGCCCACTACGGCGCGCACAGATGGAGGTCGAGGGCGCGGAGTACCAGATTCGACCGATGAACTGCCCCTTCCACGTGCTCGTCTACAAGGACAGCCCGCGCTCGTACCGCGACCTCCCCTTGCGATGGGCCGAGCTCGGGACTGTCTACCGGTACGAGCGCTCGGGCACGCTGCACGGCCTCTTCCGCGTGCGGGGCTTCACGCAGGACGACGCTCACATCTTCTGCCTGCCCGAGCAACTCTCTGACGAGATCCTCGGAGTGCTCGACCTGACGGAGACCATCCTTTCCAAATTTGGGTTCACCGACTACAAGGTGATGCTCTCGACGCGCCCTGCTGCTCGGCGCGCTCGTCCTCGGCATGCAAGTGCTCACCACGGCGCCCTCCTCTTCCCCACAGGTGATGCTCTCCACACGCCCGGAGAAGAGCGTCGGCTCCGATGCCATCTGGGACAAGGCCACGACCGCGCTCACGGACGCCCTCGACCGGAAGGGTTGGACGTACGACGTGGACGAGGGCGGCGGCGCCTTTTACGGCCCGAAGATCGACGTCAAGATTCGCGACGCCATCGGACGGATGTGGCAGTGCTCGACGATCCAGTGCGACTTCAACCTACCCGACCGTTTCGGACTCGAGTACATCGCCTCCTCGGGCAAGGTGGAGCAACCGATCATGGTGCACCGCGCGATCTTTGGCTCGATGGAGCGCTTCTTCGGAGTACTGACCGAGTCGACCGCGGGTGACTTCCCATTCTGGCTCGCACCCACGCAGCTGCGCCTGCTGCCCGTGTCGGATGACTTCAAGCCCTATTGCGAGGAGGTGGTGAAGGCGTGCAAGCGCGCGGGCGTGCGCGCTGAGGTCGACATTGGCGGCCGCTCGCTCGGCAAGCAGATCAAGATTTCAAACCAAGAGAAGATCCCCATGTACGCGGTCGTCGGCGCCGCAGAGGTCGAGGGTCGCTCCCTCGCACTCACTTCGAGGCGAGGAGGCGACCTGGGCTCGTTGCCCCTCGCTGTCGCCATCGAGCGGATGGCAGTCGCGCACGAGACGAACATCGAGCCGCACGAGGTGGGCGCGGGCGCTGTCTCCTCTGCCACCGCTGCCGCGCCCGCCGCCGCCGCTGCTGCTGCTGCTCATGCTCCCGCAACGGCTGCGGAGCTTGCGCGACAGGCAGCGGCTGCGGCGAGGGCTGCCGCGGTCAGCGCGAGGGAAGCGGCGGCCAAGGCGCGCGCCGAGTGAGGAACGCGCCGTGAGGACAGCTGACAGCGCCGGCGGCGGCTGAGTTGGCGGCGATCCCGCGCGCATGCAACACGGCTATCGAGGAGACGCTCTTGCCACGTCATCATCTAATAAGGGGACGAGGCTCCACAGGCGAGGCGCGCCGTCTCGTTTTGCGGCCGCTGGCGCGCGGCAGCTCCAGCATGTTCATGTACAGACAATCGGAGTCTGCGCGACTCGGAGATCGGCACGCGAGTCGAAGGTTTGTTGGGGGTGATGTGTTCGTCGTTGGAGCGTGCCGGGTGGAGTCTGGAGATGACGCCGCGTCACTAAATTTGAAATCAGGTAGTTCCGGATAGACAGTGTGTGACAGCGCGAGATATACAAAGTTGATAACATAAATGGTGCGGTGACAGCGAGATACAAAGGTGTGTGACAGCGAGATTACAAAGGTGGTGGGGAAATCCGGAGACTGCGCGAGACAACATTGTTTACCGTGATGTGAGTACCTGACCATCAACAGACCTCAGACGCGGAAGTATTGGAACACATTCAGGATCATAATGGGATACACATGCCCGATACATGCGAGGCATCGCCATCGGTTGCTCACGCGTGTGCCAGTGCGTTTGCATGGTGATCATAAGTGCCTGATCAGCGAGAGGTTGTGAATTCTCAATGGGCCCCGTTTACCACATGCATGCTTCAAATGCGTCTGTAACCGAAATTTCCTTTTTGAGCAACCTCTCCTCCGAATCTGAAGTCGGCAGACCGTTCTGACCTTCAACCAAGAGCGGAGCCTCGCTTGACTTGGCGGCTGATGGTGGGGATACTCAATAGATTCATCGGCGACAAGCCGCGAGAACGAGAGGACGTTGACGGCTTTGATGAAGATGGAAAAGAAATTGAAGTGGATGACTCCCACAAATTCACTTTCACGCAGGCGTGCGCGCTCAACACGATGATGATGTTCGGCACAGGCCCCTTTGTCTCAATGCCCTACTGCATCGCGTCGACGGACCCGCCCGGTCCGCACGCCATGATCGGCTACTCAATTGCCGCACTAGCATGCTTTTGCGACTCGTGGATCTGGGGAGAGCTTGGCTCACGCTTCCCATACTCGGGCGGCACGTACGTGTACCTACGCGAGTGCTTTGGGGTGGGCAAGTGGGGCGATCTGGCGG
>PJAB01001265.1:0-15882 GCA_002887195.1 Chrysochromulina parva
GCCCCGCTCGCTTATCGTCCTACGTCCTCCCGCCCCTCGCAGCAGGGCCATCGATCCATCTCAGATCGGGTTCCTACGCCGCGAGGGGGTTGAGCGAGTGGGGGTGCCCAGGGATCACCCTTCCACTATCAGGCCCGACGCGCCTTACCCATAGGGCCTAGGCCGCGTTGTTGCGTTGCCGCAACCGAGAAAGAGAGGAGTCCCGGTACGCACACTCAGGTACGCCCGGGAGTGGTAGTAGTCGTTCGTCGAAGCGTTTCATTGTCGTCGTCGTCGGTGGTCGGGGTCGCCGCGCCCGTTCGCCGGCAGTGTTGCCATGCGAACGGGGCGACGGCGGTAGTAGTGACGGTGCGGGGGGGGGGCGGTGGCGGCGGTTAGGGCGGCGGCGGTCTTCGCGCCGGCGGGGATGATGGCGGCGATGGTGGCGGTGATGGTGGCGGCAATGGAGGCGATGGATGTGGGGATGGTCAGGTGGGCGAATGTGGGGTGGTTGAAGGACGAGGCGGCAGTGGCGCGGGCGGAGGCGATGGTGGCAGCAGCGGTGGAGGCGATGAAGGCGAGGATGTTGGGCGTGCGAAGGCGAAAATGGTGAAGATGGTCGGGCGAGGATGTCGGGCGAGCAAGCGCGAAGATGGTAAAGGTGGTCAGCACTCTTGCAGAAGGTTTGGTAGGATGGGGCAGAGCCAATTGCAGCGTTTGCGAAGGCGTGCGCGCTGCGCCAATGTGCGCAGCGCACGCAAATTCGCGAGAAGTTCTTGGCGGCGAGAGCACCGGGCGCGATCGCGAAGTTCATCGCGACGATTGGGTTCTTGGGGTTGCGAACGAAGGGCGGCGGCGAGCGCGACCGAAATTGGTTGCATTGACATCGTGTTGGCCCACACTTCATTTCAGTATCTCCTTCCAAAAAAGGAAGGAGATACGGAGCGCGAGCCCCGCTTCCGAATTATCCGTTCTGAAAAGGGCTGGGAATGCAGTGCGAAGCCACGCTCAGAAACGCTCTCCGTCGACGCCAGAGTGAATGGCCACGGAGAGCGTTTCTGGGGGCGGGGACCACACGCTGTCGCTGACGCTATGCCACGCCACGCGCCACGGTGTCGCTCGCGGGCCGCCCGCGTCACCCACACCGTGCGATCACACTTCGACCACATTCCACGAACACACGCACCTCTGAACTATCCCACCTCGCACGAAAACCCTGTCCGGCTCCGCGTATCGCCGTGAAGCACGCGGCATACGGCTGTAATTGACTCGCCTCAAGGCGCGAAGGGCGTCACCGCCTTCGCCACGCCCATCTTCTCGAGCTCCTCTGCGACCGCAATGGTCACTCGGTCGCAGCCATAGCCGCCGACGACCTGGCAGCCGAGGGGCAGCTTCGTGCGCGGGTCGGCGCCGAGCGGCACCGCCGTCGCAGGGAGAGCCAACACATTCCACAGGCCGCATTGGCCCGCGTCGGGGAAGCGCAGCAGATTCTCGTGGTGGCGCGGCGCCGGGGTGAGCAGCGAGGGGCAGACGAGCACAGCGGTGCCCGCGCCGAGCAGCGCGTCCAGACGCGTGCGGAGCTTCAGCCCCTTGCCGATCATGGTGCGTCGCGAAGAAAAGAGACGGTCGAGACACGCATCGAGCGTCTCGACCAGGGCAAGGCCCACGGCAGGTAGCGTGTGACGCGCCGTCTGTCCTCCGCCGCGCAGGCATCGAAGCGCTTCGAGCCCCACCTGCCAGACCGTGTATGGGCCGTCGCGCCGGCCATCGGATATGATGTGACGGAACGGAAGCGCCTGTGCAGCCGCGAGCGTTGCTGACCAGATCGAGAAGGCATACGCCGTCTCGGGCAGTTCAGCGTGTCCAATGTGAACGACCTTGCAGCCGCGAGCTGAGAGTGCCGCAACCGCCCGCGCCTGCGCCGCCCTCAGCTCCGGGTGCAGACCCGAGCGCAATGGCCACGGGAGGAAGGGCTCGTCGAAGACGAAGACGGTCAAGCTCGCGACGTCCACGTCGCGCGGTGAGGCAGCCAGCAGCGACGCGCGGGCATCTGGCCGACAGACGCGGTCGATGCCGTCGGCTCCTGCCAGCGTGACAAGGAGCGGATAGAGGTCGCACGCGTGGCGCGTGGTGGGACCCAGCTGGCAATAGATCGAGACGAGCGAGTCGGGCGGCACGTGCGGCAGCGTGCCCGAGTTGGGAATGGTGCCTCCAGTCGGCTTATGTCCAAATAGGCCGCAGTAGAGCGAGGGGATTCGAGTCGAGCCTCCGACGTCGGACGTAACCGCGAGGGGTGCGCCAGCCGCCGCCACGAGTGCCGCGGCGCCGCCACTCGAGCCGCCCGGTGTGCGCATGCCGCCACCATGCGGGTTAACACTCCGCCCGTAGACTTGCGAGGCGGGGATCGAACGCGCATGGGCTTGTGAGCTTGTGAGCTTATGAGAGATTGTAGGCTTGTGACTGATGCAAGGAGGAGAGCTGTCAACGGAGCCGGAGGGGAGACGAGTTCGAGCTCCATCTCCTACTGGGGTTCGCCGCCTCATGGAACATGCACGCCTCACTCACATTGGTGCTGCCGAGGATCGGGAGGCCAGCCTCGGCAAGCCGCGTCATGGACGGTGCAGTGGTGAGTCCGACGCGCCCGGTCAGAGAGGCGACGCCAGCCGTGAATGGGAGGCCAGCGATTTCAAAGCACTCCTTGACGAGGATGGGCACGCCCCAGAGAGGTGCGATGCTCACGGGTGGCGCGCGGCCAGCTGCCACGGCCGCATCGGCCGCATCGGCCTCCTTGAGCGCATCTTCGAAGCGGCGTGCGGTCAGCGCGTTGAGCGACTCATCGGCGCGCAAGAGCTGCTGCACGCACAGCTCGGTCAGCGCTCGAGACGTGAGCTCGCCACGCCGAATTCGGGCACTCAGCACCGTCGCGGGCTGGAGGGATGGGACGTCCGGCACGAGGTTCTCCGGCCGCAGTGCCACCTTGCCGTTCTTCGACGGAGAGTCTTGGGCCTGGGCCTCGCCGTCAATAATTACGTGCCAGAGGCCTTTTTTCGTGTCACGTCCGACCACGCGAGCCCTCTTGCCGTTGCGGTCGCCGTACTGCGTGAGACCACTCACGGTGCAATAGTCGCCCAACGTTATCACCCCGAGCTCGTGTATACGTGTGTACGAGGCCTGAGACTTTGCGACTGCGGTCCGGCTCGTTCGGTGCCAGAGCTCAAGAAGGATCAGCGGCAGGATGAGTGGACCGAGGATAATGAGAAGAATAGGCGGTGGTGGAGAGTCGACCATGTCAAGAGCGAGGTCGTAGAGTGCCGCAAGCATCGCGATGGGGCGGCGCATATGCGACATGTTTGGGAAACTGAATTCCAACAAAAAATGCAAGCACCGGGTCGCGTCTGTTGTGTTAATGTTCACACGGGCGCACACGGCACAGAAGAACCTCACATCCATCCCAACCCACCAACGCACCCACACGCACCGCACAATCTTGCGGTTAGTCAGTAGCTCAGTGTAGTCAGTACGGGTACTGGTACTGAACCGCAAAAGTAACCATCCTCCATTTCCGCGACCCCACTCGAGGTCGCTACATGTATCTGGTGCCTATGGCTTCTATTTCTTTGCCAACTGGCGGGGCTCCTCCGTTTGACGAACTGACGTGACTAAAACAGCACGAGATTGTGTGCAGAGATTGTGATGGCGCTGCGGAAGGACCCCGCCGTCCAACCTTGCCTTGCTTTCGCAATGCGTCTCGGGAACATCATGCTGTTGTTATCAAGCGTTGTTGTCCAGGCCAAGCTTGACCGGACCGGACGACATCCTGGACCGCACCACTCCAAGATGAGCGACGGCGTGTGGCACGTCTGTGTTCAAGCTGGCGGAACGGGTGCTGACGGCATGGGCGACTTTCAGTTGAAGTACGAGACGGATGTTGAGATCCTCGAGGGCATGCGCACGCATGTTGCCGTCGCAGCGGATGGACGAAACTTGCTCAGATGGCCGTCCATGACAGCTGCTGACCTGGAGAAGAAAAAAGAAACTCGGCAAGCTAACTCGCTAGGCTCAAGCACGCTACCGACAGTTTTCGTGTCCGGCGCCTTGCCTCTCGACCTATACTACGAAGTGCGGCGTTCACTCGCTCGCTTCACCAACTCCGGCACCGACCTCTCGCTGGCATGTTCGCTCCCTGCGGGCGTACAGGCGACTGCAAAGGGCAATCTCAAAAAGCCGATCGGCGGCAGTTGGAAGGAGGCGACGTGCCTGCAGTCGCTCTCTCTCTTTCGCGTGGCCGGCCCGATCAATGTTGAGGTCACTTCGCTGCTGATGAGCCAGCGGTTTCGGCTCAAGATTGGCCGCGGCCTCGCGAGGCTTCGATGCCCGATTTCGCTGCAGGCAGAGTTTCCTTACCGAGGGAGCGAAAAGTCCGAACCCCCAGATTATGAGCTCGGGTGGCGCCAGAATTTGGACGAGGAAGGGAAGCGCCGGCTGCGCGCGCGCATCCTCATGCCCGGCCGTCGCGCGAGCGCTGCGTGGCTTGAGTATCGGGACGCTACGATCGACGAGAACGGCGAGTGGATCGCTAAGATCGCAATGCCTCTCGACGGCGGGTGCAACGGCGGCAAGCGCTGGAAGCCCGAGATCTCGATCCGGCGCGAATGGCTGTGGTAGCATCTCCCCAGCATCTCCCGAGATCTCGATCCGGCGGGAATGGTAGTGGTAGCATCTTGGTGTGAGCAAGGAAGCATGGAAGATGTCGCGCTCTCGCGATCGGCGCGAGGAGGACAAAGGCAATACGGCTATACTTTACGGCATGGCAGCGGCGTCGGGGCACGACGTCCCGAGGAGTCCCAAGGCTGCACCAAGTATTCATAAGCAGCCGACAATCAATCAGCATCCCCCCGGGACGGCCGTGTAGTTAGAAGTTACGTGATCTGTGTGTCGGAACAAAACCCCGACCGTCTCGGGTTCCGTGGCATTCCGTCGGGGGGACGCGCACTAGGGTACTACCAACTACGCACTACGGTGGGCGTTTCAAACGTTTACGTCGTTAACTTTCAGTTATTTCATGAGGCAACCGAGATTTACGCCGAGAACGAGTCACCAGGCCCGACGGTGCCGGCTACCAAAAGCACCCCGCACACTACGACCATTCTACGCTATTTAAAGGTCCTGGACAGGTATACACAGACCCAGGAGGTGTCGCGCCTACGACGGCGCCTCTTACCGGTACCAACTCCCTCAGAGAATTCGAGTGAGTGCGACCCGCACTTGGACTGCCCATGGCCGGCCTCGTCCACGTCCTGCCGCTCTGGCAAACGCTTGGCGCGCCAATCATATCTGCTGCTCCCACGCATCATGCAAGCATCGAGCGCATTACATTCAGTGTCAGCTTGGGAAGCGGCGACGGCGCGCCATCACGATGGCGGACGCAACAGCCGCAGCAGCAGCAACAGCAGCAGAGGAAGCTCACAGCATACGAGGGAGCGCTGCCGAGCCATGCGCTGTTGGAAGCCATGCGAAAATGCGGCGCCGGAGACATTGCGGAGGAGATGCTCGAACTCGAGCATCGAGGCGCCAAGGTGATGATCACCGCGAGTATCCCTGAGGGCGCGCCTACGACAGGCCACGCCATCCTGCGCGCTGTCGGCTCGGACATGAGCTGCTTCACGCCAGCGCTTCAGGAAGAGCTGCGTCAGTTTGTGGTGCTCTCCGACCGGCCGGTCCTCTTATATGACATCGTCGAAGCATCCTCTCCTCCGCCTCCACCACCGAAGCCGCCGAAGCCGCCGTCGCCAAAGCCGCCCCTGGCCTCGCCAAGGCCTCCCTCGCCCTCGCCGCCGCCACCCTCGCCTTCGCCGCCTCTACCACCACCACCGTTTCCTCACCATCCCCGGGGGACGCCTGATGCGCCGCAGCCGTCACCGCCGCCACCGTCGCCACGTCCACAGCCACCGCCGCCGCCAATGCCACCGCCACCGCCACCGCCGTCGCAGCCGCCAACACCCTCGCTGCCTCCACCCACGCCCTCGCCTCCTCCACCCTCGCCCTCGCCGCCGCCGCCGCCGCCCTCACCAGTGCCGCCTCACCACCCCATCGGAGCACCGGAAGCGCCACCACCGGAACCATCGCCACGTCCACGACCACCTCCGCGATCGCCGCCGCCACCTACAGCGCCGGAGCCCTCGCCTCCACCACCACCCTCTGCGCCGCCGTCCTCGCCGCCACCCTCGCCGCCGCCCTCGCCGCAGCCGCCGCGGCCGCCGCCGCCCTCGCCACTGCCGCCCTCGTCGCCGCCACCCCTGCCACCCTCGCCGCCGCCCTCGCCGTCACCTCAGCCACCGCCACCGCCCTCGCCGCCGCCGCCCTCGCCGCTGCTGCCGCCTCCGCCGCCGCCCTCGCCTCCGGTTCCTCATCACCCCGTCGGCACGCCAGATGCGCCTCCACCATCTCCGCCGCCACCCTCACCACCACCGCCACCGCCGAAGCCGCTGCCTCCGATGCCGCCCTCGCTGCCGCCACCACCAACGCCGCCAAAACCGCCTCGGCTTCCACAGCCCAAGCCGCCGCCCTCACCGCCGTCGCCCCCCCAGTCCCCAGTGCGGCCGCCGTGCCCACCCCCCTCCCCACCACGGCCGCCACCCTCCGCCGCGCCATGGCCACCTCCTTTGCCGCCGCCACCGCCCTCGCCCTCGCCGCCGCCACCTCCTCCCTCGCCGCCGCCCTCACCCAGCTCTCCGCCGCCGCCACCACCGCCCGAGTCCCCGCCACCGCCGCCACCGCCGCCGCCCTCGCCGCCGCCATTGCCACCATCGCCACCCCCGCCCCCCTCGCCGCCCTCGCATCCGAATCTACTCGAATGGGCGATCGTGTCCGAAGAGAACATGGAACACGCTCTCGCTGACCGGCTGGACACGCCGCTGCTGCGGAGCGCGGCGGCGGCGGGCGCACTCGTGCTGCTCGTGCTCTTCTGCTGCCTGTGCTGCTTCACCGCGCTGTACGAGGAGCTGCGCGCCGCATACGACGAGTGGATCACGTCGCGCTATGAGAGTATGCTCCGCGAGGATCCAATCTACATCTCCTTGCAGGAGCAGGCCCTCAAGGAGCAGGCCCTCAAGGAGGTGGCACGAAAGGTGGTCAAGAAGGGGGGCAACGCGACGCCGGGAATCAAGGGCGTCGCCGCCAAGGCTGCGGCCCTCGTCAAGCTGAAAGTCAGGAATGCGGACGAGAACGTGGCAAGCGCCGTGGCAAGCGCCGTGGCAAGCGCGTGCTCAACGGCCGTAGGCACGCCCGTGGCCTCCGACCGCGCGCCGCTGCTCGCACTCGGCGACGCGCTCTCGCACGAGCTCGACCCGAATGTGAGCAGCGCACGGAACAGCGCAAAAGGCACACCCATGGCGTCCGTCAGGGATGCGGGCGAGTCGGCGGGGAGAGATCCGGCGACTCAGCCGCCGCCGCCGCCGCCCCCTCCAAGTGGCGGCGATGCCGCGGGCAGCAGTTGGCTCGGTGGCCTCTTCAGCTGGCAGGTGGGCAGGCGCCCCTCTCCGCGCGTCACGCCGCATGCCATCCCGTGGCAGGGCGGGCATGGCGGACAACCCAATCCGACCGCCGCAGTGTCCAGCATCTACCGGTCGAGCGCCGCCGCGGGCGGCGAATGGCAGAAGGCGCACGCCAAAAACGGCGACGAGTACTGGTACAATGAGCTCACTGGCGAGACGTCCTGGACGAAACCCTCCGAGAATAGCGCCCGTCCGAGCCAGCGCGGGCGGCTGCCGTCGCCGGGGCGGTGGCTAGGGGGAGCCGGCAATTCCTTGTCGGGCACGCGCGCAAGCGGCGCGCCCGCTGCGGCGCCGACCCCTGGGCTCGGGGCGGTGCCGCTGGCACAGCTGCAGCTGACTGGCGACGATGCAGCCAGCCGAGAGATGGCCATGAATCTTGGGCTCGTCGAACCGGCGGCAGAGCCGCCGCTGGCGGGCCCCGCGCGCTGCCCTGCAGCGATGAAGGCGCAAAAGCTCAGGAAAGAGAAGGCCGTGGCTTCGGGCAAAGCCACACCCAAGAAGAGCGCCTCCGGAACGACCGCGCCTAGGCGCGCGCCGCCCTGCGCCGTTCCGGCCGTTGGCAGAAGCAGCAGCATACCGATGGCTCCTTCTCCTGCAGGCTCTGCCCGATCCGTGCCGAGTATCGACGTCGATGCGCTCGCGCCCTACGATGAGGAGGAGGAGTACGACGCGGTGCATGGCAGGAACGCCCATGTGCCCGGGCATGCGCCGTCGCCGCACAATTGTCTTCAGAGCCTGCCCCGGGGTCGAGTGCCGCCGCCGCCGCCACCGGGCCGCCCGCCACCAAAGATGGTCGCGCTCGCGCCGCCGCCCACCGCCGCACGTGCCACCGCACATGCGCCCGCACATGCGCCCGCACATGCGCCGGTGCGTCCTCCGGAGCAGTACAACGCACTCGTGCCGAGCGTGCCCCAATCTCCGCCACCGCCTGCTCCTCTGCCCGCGCCCGCGCCTGCGCCCGACTTTGACGAGTTTGGCAACCCGCTCCCCACGTACAAGTACTCTTTCACGCAAGTCCGCGCGCCGCTGCGGCGCAACGTGCTGCTACGTGCCAAACGGCCAGTGGTGCACGTCGAGATTCCCGAGGGCATCTGGGAGGCCGACGGCGACGAGGAGGGCGACGTGCTGGCCACGCCCCTGCCGGGCGGCCAGGGGCGGCCAGCCGCCCCTGAGGAGTCTCCAGCTGGGGCTCAGTCCTTCTGCAGGAAGAGCTCATTCGCGTCCGAGGAGTCGTTCATCAGGAGGCCGGGCGAGGTCCATGAGCCCATTGCCGAGGGCAATAAGCCGCTGGTCCCCGCAGCCCCCAAGGAACGCGTCGACATGGTCGCGGCCGGTCTGGGCACCGTCGGAGGCACACCAAGCCTGATGAGCCGTCCTTCCCTGACTGGCGTCGCGTCGCAGCGGGCAGAGGCCTCCCACGTGGCCGCCTCGCCTGGGTCGCCATCGAGTGGGCCGGCCGCCGTGCCTTCTGTGCGCCCGCTCCTCAAGCTAGGGGATGTGACACAGCGCATTAAGTGGGGGCTAGGCGAGGACGAAGGCGAGGACGAAGGCGAGGACGCTGAAGCTCAGGCGCCCGCCCCTGCTGACGCCGCCAAGGGGGGGGCGTCCAAGCTCGGCGGCGGCGGCAGCGGCCGCGAGACGCCGCCCGACGCCTCGCCACTCGGCGTGCGTCCGCCTGCCGCCTTCTCGGCCGGTGCGAACGCGGGCTGTGCACCCGGTATGGACACGGGCACCGGCGAGGGCCTCTCGGCGCTTTTCGTGCATCCAGATGAGGACGTGTATGATATGGCGGAGGGCGGCGGCATCCTCGCCGAGCCACCCCGTTCGTTCGAGGCGCTCGCCTTTGCGCCACGGGAGCGTAAGTCGCCGGAGGCCAAGCGCCGTCGCGCCGGAGGTCACGCGCTGACGAGGCGGTCCCGCCAAGTGCGTGACGCTGACGGGGATTGGGGTGAAGTCCTCGCAGCCGCCGAGGTGACCGCCGAGGCCGAGGAGGAGGAGGAGGAGGAGGAGGAAAGTGGGGAGGAGAGTGCGGACGTCCTCACCATGTTCGCAGCAGCGGCATCGCTCGGCGTGCACCGCGCGCCCCCGCGCGTGGTGCGCCGAACCGCCGGAGGAGAGTTCACGTGGCAGATGTGGGCGTCGGACGATCTGACAGAGGCGATGGGCGTGCCCGCGGATGAGATGCTCGCCGAGGCGCCCTCGGCCGACGAGGCGGGCAAGAAGGACGCCAAGAGCAAGAAGGACAGCAAGGCGGGCGGCCCCAAGGTTGTAAAGGCAGCGGGTGAGGCGGGTGAGGCGGTCACCCCGACCTGTGAGACCGTCCGCACGGCGAAGGACGTGATCGCCGACGAGGGATTTAAGAAGATGCACATTAGCTACGGGGCTGTCCTCGCGCACGCGGCGGCCTCAGCGCCTCAGGGTGCTGCACAGGTGGGGTCGGAAGCGGCCGGTCGCGGCGGGGCGGTCGAAGAGGACATCAAGAAGCGCGCCGTAGCCGCCGGACTTCCGGTGGGTAAAGGTGGCGCCAAAGGCGATGCCGGCGCCAAGGGCGGCTCCAAGGGCAGCAAGCCCAAGGGCAAGTGAGCGCGCGCGGCCCATCTCCAACGCTGTGGAAGCGTGGACGCGGAGAGCTCACGTCATCTCAGAACATTCATTCCATTTTAGGGGATCGCATGCCGTGCGCGGTCGGAGACGCATGTGTGTCTGAGTAACGCGAGATGTTTTCCGTGGGCCGTGGGGGCAGGCTGCAGACCCTACCCGCGCGCCGTGATAACACCCGTGATCAGCGCGCACACGCGCTAACGCGCGTCTTGCCGCGTCGGCGGTAGTGATTCGCAATTATAGTTTACCCCACGGAGCGAGACCAGACACCAGTGACCACAGACTTATTGATAATATGATGCGCATCGAAAAGTTTCAAATGGTCCATTGAGTAATGTTACATGTTTGATCGTTATGTGCTTTATGTCATCATCGCGGAGCGCGGTTATTGAACGACTTTCGAGATTCAACTTTCGTCCAAACCTGAAACAAGACCTGAAACCACAAACGCCGATACGCCGGCCGGACGCCCACTAGCGGGCCCGCACTCGGCACTCGGCGTGATTGCGTGTATAATGCGTGTATTCTGTCTAACGTTTGATTGTCCGAAAGCTCTTTAAGGATTAAGGTATTTAAGCTGTCTGCCGGCCGTGAGGACAGGTGCGCTTCGTGCTTCGTCCCGTTCACAAGAAGACTCCGGTCCGCGGGGAGGACGGAGGGGTCCGTTCGATAGCGCGGCGTAGTTTGGCTTGGTGCGGTTGGCGCGTGGCGTGTGCCGGTGGGCGGAGGGTGGGCGCCCGTGCCGGGCGTTTCCGCTGGTGCCCGCCGCGCTGCAGTACTCGCCTCACTACGCCGACGACGCGTCCGCGTTTTGTGCGTAGAGAGAGTGAATCATAAGGCGTCGAATCCCAATCGCAATCGCGCACGAGGATCGAGGTATTCGGTATTTTCTCAAAACACGGACTCTTGGCGTGGTGTTGCGTGTTCGTTTCCTCGCATTTAGTGATAATCTCCGCATGCACAACACGGACTTATCTTGCAAGACTTAGCAGATAGCACGAATCCGATCGTCGGTCGACGGTCCGGTCCGCTAACTAAAACTATCTAACTTTTTAGTGACCGTAAGCGGTCGTGTTTGAAACCTCCACGTCGTGGTCGATGTACACCCCGTCATTCTCAGCGATGTTAAACAAACATGAAATCCGAGAGGTGAGGACACACAGTGGAGCAAAGGAAATGAGAAAAGGCAATAACCCCGAAGGCACGGGAGCCGGGCGAGAGGCGGCGCGGGGCGGTGGTGAATAGAGGGTTCAGCTGCAGCATGCTGGGTTTGTCCATAATCATTTTGCCAGTCCAGGTCGCAGTCGGCCGCATTGGCGGCCCGACCACCATCAGGCTCACATGAGCCGACGTGAGCCAAAGGGCCGCCAGAGGTCATCTGGTAGCCGCCGTGCATGCGCTGTGGCGCCGCTGCTGGGCCATCCGCGTGACGCGCGGCCCGCACCGGCTCGCGGAGGCCGCTTAGTAGCCGCCGCCGTAGCCGCCGCCGCCGCCGCCGCCGCCGCCGCCGCCGCGGCCGCCGCCGCCACCGCCGGGGCGCGGAGCGCCCTGCACGAAATCGCCGTTCGGGCCGGTCACCTCGATGGCCTTGAGCTTGCCGCGCTCGTCGATGACCTTGAACTCGACCTCCTCACCCTCCATGAGCGAGCGGAAGCCCGGCGAATGGATCGCCGACTGGTGCACGAACAGGTCGTCGCCGCCGTTGGCGGGCGCGACGAAGCCGAAGCCCTTCTCGGAGTTGAACCACTTGACGGTGCCAACCTGCTTGCCCGCGGACGGCTCGACGCCCTCGGGCCACTTGCGCGGCTCGCTGGAGCGGCTGCCGCGGCTGCGGCCGCCGCTCTTGCCGCCACCGCCACCGCCACCGCCACCGCCACCGCCACCGCCACCGCCGCCGCCGCCGATGCTCACCACGTGGGTGGCCTTGAGCTTGCCACCTTCGTCCAGCGAGGTGTAGGTGACCTTCTCACCCTCGTTGAGGGTACGGAAGCCCTCGGACTTGATCTCCGATTGATGGACGAAGAGATCATCACCACCGAGGGCGGGCGTGATGAAACCGAACCCCTTCTGGGAGTTGAACCACTTGACAGTGCCTTCTTCCGCCATGGTAGGACTCGCAGGGGCCCTGAGCGGTGCACAGGCGAGCGCGGCGAGCAACGAGCACGCGTCAGCGGGTTTGATGTGCAGTTGGAAGAGGTCTGACACCGCCAGGCCAGGCAAGGCGGACGGGCCGGGCTGCGCCCGCGGGCACCGCGGAGCGGCATAGCATACTGCGACGAGGCCGCTTGATGACGATGCAATCGGTCTTCCCGCTGGCGCACTTTTCCCCGTTTCCGGTAGCGTGTTCCGAAACGGCAGGATCAGTGCCGGCGAACCGGTTGCCGCGTAGAGTCGATTTGACTTGACTTGACTTTACTTGACTTGACCTTTCTTGTATTGTCACGTTCAATACGCGGTTACCCAATGGGCGGGGCGCGCCGAAATCGGCATGCCGATGTTCGAGTGCACGAAATGCGGCTACACCTGCGGCTCGGCAAGAGCGTGGGCGCGCCACACGGCGCACATGGGCGCCGACGAGCACGTTTTGACGGACCCGACCCTGGCGAGCGCCGTCAGCGTCGCTGACATTACCGCGGTCCAGAACACGGCAGTCTTCACGCGCGCCTTGGATTCGTGGGTGGCGCTGGAACGGGAGGCAGGGCACAGCGTGGAGAGCAAGATCACGCTCAGCCTTGAGCATGACCACCTGCCGATTGTTGCTGCCTCGCGGCGCGGCAACGTGGCACGTCTCAAAGAGCTCCTGCAGAGCGAGCCGGCAGCGGAACTCTCGCGTGTTGATGCGGCCGGCATGTCGGCCGTCGCATGGGCTGCCAAGACGGGCAATGATGAAGTAATGAGGCTGCTGCTCGACGCAGGGGCCTCGCCGACGATGCGGTCCGGATCCGCTTCCGCGGTGCAGGAGACTCACCAAGCACCAGCTAGGGTGACCGACGACGACGTCGTCGAGCCGCCGCCTGTCAAGCAGCCGCCAGCTGGAGACACCTCCTCCGAGGCACAGCCGCCCTTGTACTTGGCCCTGACTAAGGGGCACTCGGCCGTCGCCACGAGGCTCCTCGAGGCGCGCGCCGACCCGTCTGAGATGGAGCCTGTGCGGGGGCAGAGTGCCCTGCACGCTGCAGCGAGCGCGGGTTCGTCACTCGAGGCCTCTCTCCTCAAGCGGTTGCTGCACGGCACGCACGTCGCCTCGCCGCTACCGGCGGACTTTGAGGGCTTCACGCCGCTTCACGCGGCCGCAGCCAACGGCCAGCTCAGCGTGGTCGAGGCGCTGCTCTCGCACCCGGCGGTAACTGCCGGTGCAGAGCTTTGTCGAGTCGGCACAAAAAAGCTTGTCACACCGCTGGCGGCGGCGTGCCGCCGGGGCCACGCGGACGTGGCGCGGCGGCTCGTGCACGTGTACGGCGCGTGCGTCGACTCGATGGCAGTGCGGCTCTGCCTACAAAAGGGGCGATCTCAGCTGCTGCTCGAGCTGCTCAAGTTGAACGCGCCTGCCCCGGAGACGGGCGCGGCGGGCGCGGAGGCAGGCACCAAGGGTGGCATCGCTGGCATTGACGGCCACTCGGGAGACGGTGTGACTGCTCTGATGCTCGCTGCCGAGGAGGGCGACGAGACGGTGCTGCGTACACTGCTCGCCCTGGACGCGAACCCAGAGGCGCGGGACCAGGACGGACACACCGCCCTCCACCGGGCAAGCTTTTATGGTCACGCCAAGCTTGTTCAGGCGCTGCTCACGGCGCGCGCCTCGGTCGACACGTTCGACCACCAGGGCAACTCGGCGCTGCACCATGCTGGGCGCGGCAGCCAGGAGCATGTGTTTGACCTGTTGGAATTGCGCTTCGGGGCAGACACCGAGCTGCTCAATAGCAAAGGGGAGGTGCCCAAGCTTATGGAGGAGCCTTGCCGATGCAAGATGCAATGAGGTCGCACGCACGCACCGGAGCGTCGGTGTGGTCACCTGCTGTGTGCGGCACTGGAGCACGAAGCCAAGGCGCACGCGAGCAGCTGCCTACGCCGCACATGGCGCGCTCGGCGTGCTGCTGGCTGGCATCGACGTGTACACCCCCGCAGGCGGCAGGATCGTGTGATCACCTCAGCGTGTATTATCGGATGTATAAACCGTGCGCGGTTGACGGCTGAGGGCTGACTGCCCGGCGGACGCGAATCGAAACGCGCGACGAACTCCCGGGCCGGTCCGCGCGCCCGCGCGCGCGGCCCCCCGCGGGGCCGAACCGCCCCGGATAGATACCCGTTAACCCCCCCGGAAGCTCGCGAAAAAGAAGTTGATAACTCATTTTTTCTAGAGATACGACTCCCGGCCCATTGACCGGCAGTTATTTTCAACCCTTGGGCGTTCCCATGATGACACCAGTATCAGCCGAGGTCAGACCGCCAATAGCCTGCCAGCTGCCACGCCGCCGCCGCGTATCTTGGCGTAATCAGCAGCGTCCGTGCGTGTGCCACTGCCGCATCGCAACGCGCCGCGAGCTCTCACGCCGGCCGTGCCCCCAACTCCTCTGCCAGCTTGCCCGCCGCCGCTCCGCCCACGGGCCTGACCACGGGCCGTGTAGTTGGCGGGACGTACCTCGTCGCAGTCGTGGTGCTCAAGCCGGCTGCGAGGTTCGCAAGTCCTTCGTGCTGATGTAAGGTGGCGCTGGCCACCATCTTGATGTTGTTCACCACGGGGCCTACACTTTCACGTAGCCGGGCCTCACGCTCCTTCTGCGCAGTCTGCACCTGTTCTGTCATGCGCGCGAGGTCCTCGGATGTCCTTGGCTTTCCGTAGCCCCGCCAGATGACGACTCCGGCGAAAGCGGCACCGACTAGGCAGCAGAACGTTCCGACAAGCAACGAGGCCGACGCCACGACGGTGGCTCGAGCGCTCTGCTGCATCTCAGCCACTTCGCGCGGACGTAGCGGACGGCCAAGTCTCTTCTCCATCGCGTGGCTCTGAGTCTGGAGCATGTTGGATGGGCTCGTCGACGCCGCCAACATGCCAAACCAGCTCTTGCTGCGGCCGGCATAAGTCATCCCCGATTCGCGGTAGATTTCTGCTACGACCGCGCTCGTCGTAGGCTGCGGCGGCACGGGCACCGAAGGGTCGGGCGGCGGGATGGAGATGTCGTAAACCGTTGCCTCGTCCTTGGCAGACACCTTTCCTAACGGCACCTCGTGGGCGTGGATTTCTGCCAGCACGTCCACCGTTGGCACATTCATGGGTAGTTTCAGCTGCCGGTCGAGCTCAACCATCCGACTACGAAGCTCGGCAAGCTTTTCCTCCTCGGCCTGGATCGAAAATCCAACGGCGCTCTTTATGGCAGCATTCTGAATGCCGTCCTGAACTCTACGGAGCTCTGCAACCTTTTCGAGTTGATCTGACACGGCCTGCTCGCGCTTTTCGAGTAAGCGCAGCACGGATCGCTTGCTCTCGTCACGGGCGAAGCCACTCTCCGAGGCGGCAGCGCGCCTCGAGAACATTCCACCCAGGCCGCCCGACATAGGTGTGACCTTCTTGGTTGTGGTTGTGAGATTCTTCTGTGTCATTTTACAGGCCGGTAAAAAGACATCGGGTTACCCGGTAAAAAGACACCGGGGGGAGCCGGGACACACACGGGACACACGGGACACGCGGACGCACAAAGGCACACAGACGAATCTCACAACCAACCAAACCCACCAACAACACACACCCCGC